>OX155980.1:9994578-10032078 GCA_944548615.1 Micropterix aruncella
CCAGACTCCCCCGACTGTTAGTCAGAGTTTAGGGAGCTAACGGGCCCATGATGGGTTGGCCACGATGACCCATGTGTTCAGGGTCGGTCATACTCACGGGTCAACACCCATCCGACGGCCTCCACGCACGGGGTGCGAACCTGGGTAGGACTCTGGGGGGCGAATCCAGTTTCCCCCGGGAAACAAACCTCTGGCGCTCCTGGACGGTCTGCGCACCGTGCGGCGCAAGCCAATCGATTGTGCACTCCGACTAACAGTCGGGGGAGTCTGGAAACTGTATTGTTTCCTAGAGAGCGGGGGTGGTTGCGTACCTTACGGCGACTGCTCTTGAAATGACCATTGGCCATCCGATCCCGGTTCAGAGCCGGGCAAAGGACGCCTTGGTCCGCGATAGATTCGGCATACACCGTTTCACCGCTTCGTAAGGGAGAGGACCGCGCAAGCGACCTCGAACTCGGAACCAATCGAGAGACCGGAGAAATCTGGTCACAATTGGAAGTAAGGGCGCGAGTTTCTCAAGCCGCCGGGAAGTTATTCCTGGCTTTCTCGCGGCAAGGAGTTGGTCTCTTACGGGTTGTGGCGTAGCTAGACGTCGGATTTGTTATGTCCAAAGTCTTCTACGCTCACTGCAGGCCGATAGAACGACTAATCGTTAAAACGTCCTGTGGTGACGGGCTCGCCCGTTGTAGTTGACAACTCAATATGTTAGTCAGAGTGCACAGTCGATTGGCTTTAGCCACACGGTGCGCAGACCGTCCAGGAGCGCCAGAAGTTTGATTCCCAGGGGAAACTGACCATAACGCCAGAGTCCTACCCAGGCTTGCACTTCATGCGTATGACCCATATGTACTCAACAGTGTGGGTCAAGGGAGAAGAGATGGAGTCAGGTTATTTTATAAGTTGGGCAACGATGAGCTTTACAATTGAATCGGTAACTTGTGACTGAATCGGTAATTTACTAATGTGATAAAAACAACATCAATGATTTTGAGCGCCATTCGGTTTTTAGGAAAATGAGAACATGATAAATAATTGTTGTCATTTTAAATTTAACTGTTCCTGTCTTTCTTGGTGTATCGTTCAGTTCTCAACTAGCCTCGGGCGGGTGGACATTAATATTTGATTAAAATGTATGAATAGATTTCAATATTATTAGCGTATTTGAGATATTCCAGCCAAAATTTCAAAATAGGAATTTCGACCCAACCAGGCATATTCTGTCTACCACATTTCAAGTCTCTAAGTATAATATTTCGAAATTGAAATACGACTAGTGCCACCCCCTCTGGTGGACCGATTTCAACCACAACTTTTTAACGCTTACCATCACCAAAATGTGATGTTTGCATGCTAAATTTCAGCTCAATCGGATAAAACGTTTGAGCGTATGTGTGTGTATATTTCTCCACGAAAGTGGATGAATACACATAGGCAGATAGATACGCAGTCAGACGTAAATCTGGAAATGGTCATAATCATCTCAGGGGGGGCTCAAAACATTTCCGTCTTTATTTCGAAAAAAAAATTTTGCGCGTTCACAATATTTTCACTTTTGGTCGGTTGGCGAACCAGGAAAGTAAAAAGTCGATTGTGCCACCACAAGACTTTTCTGGCAAGTAGCCAAGGACTGATTTCATCTGACTATAATTTCAGAAATAAAATCAATTTCACAAATAAAATCGATGATCGCTTTCTCTCGGCGGGCGGTCGAACCCGGTTGGGTTCTATTGCGACGCTTTAGGGGGCGTGGTTCGTTTCTCGGCTAAAGACTGGTTTGGGCCAAGAGCCAACAGATGGCGTTAATATTTAATTAAAATGCATGGCAAAATTTAGATATTATTAGTGTAGCTTGTGTGAGATATTCCAACCAAAATTTCACAATGATATTTTGGCATAACAAGGCATCTGTGTACCAAATGTCAAGACTCTAAGTCTAATATTTCGAGATCGATATATGACTAGTTCGCCGATTTCAAACACAATCTTTTCAACACTTGTCATAACCAAATGATGCCATGACCAGATGACAGCAAATTTCAGATCAATCGGATTAAGCGTTTGTGCGCTATCGTGGAGGAATTTACACGCACAGATACAGAGTCAGACAGACACAGAGACAGACTTTAATCTGGAAATTATCTTAATCATCCAGGGGAAGCTCAAAATGAATATTAACGTTTTTATCGCGTTTACTACAATTTCCCTCCTAGCCGGTTGGTAAGCCGGGAAAGTAAAATGTAATCATTCCCTTTCTGCGGTTAGCGATTCAAATGATAGCTCTGAGTCTATATCTAGATCGTGCCATTTCGAAGGCATCCCGCCCACAAACTAGGGGGAGCGGCGGCCCGCCCAATGCAAATTTCGTTAGCATTTATGTAGGAGTGTGTAATTAAAAGCGATGTGAATCTTCCGCTGTGGGCTGCGATAATGCAGATGTGGCCATGACCGACACAACTCGCGCTTTGATCAAAGATCGCACCAATTCAAGTCCCTGGCTGGCGGAAGGTCGTGAGAACACGCTTGCTCATTCTCTCAACGGCTCGGCCGGCACCTGTGTTCACACTTTTATCACCACTCAAATGGGACGGCGCGCTCAGCGCATTGATTATAAACAAAGGAATATACAGATTGTCTGGTTTCTGTGATTACATAGATTAGAATGCACCACTTCAACCAAGACTTGTGTAAATATAAGAACCGGTAGCTATAAGAAATCTGCCATTGCGAGCCGAGGGTGGAGATAAAGTGATCTTGGCCGTATATGTATAAGGAAACCCGGCAAGGAAAAACGTCATTGTGACGATCGTGCAGGCAAGACATGACAGGTAATCGAGGCGCAGTTTTTATGGTCATTAGACGGAGGTAGTCTGTTGTTTCAGTTTTAATGTGTACGTGCTTTCGCAATTTTTGCATGTACTCGTCTGAAATTGGATCTAGCGCGGTGGAATAGTCAGACAGGCAGCCAGAGTAAGTCGGTTGGGCCTCACCGCGCCGCGCCGACGCGTTTATCTGATCAGTGGCGTCGATAAGCAGCCGACAAGCCCGAACGAAGGCGCCGTCGCTTATTTTACTTGCACCAGGGCTAACGGGTCCCGAATATGCATATACCTGGGTGCGATATAGAAACAAGAAATTGGTGATTGGTCGTACCTACTGTTATTGTCGACTTTAGTACCGAACCATCGTTTTTGTTGCTCAGTTCACTTCAAAAGTTCTCTGTTTTGGATCGATCAATAAACTCAAACGATAATTTTCTTTATTCATGGGAATCACCCCTTTATGAACGGGATTATTTTCTAGTTTTATATAAAATGTTTAAATAAAATGATGCATCTAAGGGAAGGAGTAGGCGCGGTAATCACGATTGTGATCCATAAAGGAATGGCTATATAGAGCAGCGATTCCCAATCTGGGGTAGTTACTCCTAAAGGGGTAAAATGGAATTTTCTAAGGGGTAAAGACAAGGATTGGATCATTGTTAAGTCGCAAAACAAAAATATTCAGATAATCATTTTTATTCAATCTAACTACAGTAGGACCTCGCTTAAACTCAAATAATATGGACTCAGTCGTAAATCGAGAACGAAACATACGGTAAAGTTTAAAATGATAAGAAAACGTAGGTAATGAAGTAAAATACCACATGTATTTTATATTTAAATATAGTCAGTAAAAATACATACATACATATATAAATTATAAAATAAAGTACTGCATAGTAAAATTGGAGCAGAGGGGTGAAGTTGGAGGATAAAATATGGCCTGGCCGTGGCCTTTTCGAACTCAGTTAACGCAAAACTCGGTTAATCGGGGCTAGGATAAGCGCGGTCCTCCTGTATCCCAAATAAAGCAGAATTAAATTTACATTATCATTAATCATTTAGGATTAGTTAGTGAATTAGAAAAGTTTAGGTAGGCAATATATTTTTGCATGGAATACGAATACAAGCCTGCAATGCAGCATAGGTGTGAAAGTGGATTTTTGACAATGGCGACTATTAAAACAAAAACAAGGAACCGAAGAAAAAAAGCAATAGGTAATTTATTTTCTGAAGTAAACTTTTTTAGGGTTTCCGTTAATATGTAACCCGCTTTACGGGTGATCGAAAAGGTTGGGAATCTAACCTCGAAATGGTTTCTAATTTCGAAAAGGCTGGAAGCCGCTGAAGCAGAGGGATATTGCAAAATCAGGAACCCAAACCCTGACTGCCATTCCGCGTCGCGAGCGCGCGCTCCGCTAATTTTATTGTTGTCATCATTTGCTTGCGCTTCTGTACCTCGATTTTGGTTCACACATTTTGCCGTGAACTCGAGCCGCTTTCGGTTTAACCTTTATACAAATGCACGGCCCCTGACGGATTTGATGAATCGCTGCTCCGCCGCGCTGTTCACTTTCACATTTTTCGTTTTTACTCGGCTGCCCCATTTCGAGGCGGAAAACCGCCTCCGTTCGTTACATTTCATCACCCGACCGACTCTAATGAATTACCCCCGACGACAAAGCTCGTGATAGATCGTCGTTGCTGTGCTGTTACTATTATGATGTCTACAGCTGACATTAAAACGAAAAACTTGAAAAAATAATTTTATTTTCTTGTGAAAAACTTATAGCAGGTTCCCAAACTTATTCGTATCACTCCATCCCACTTCCGTCATGTTATTAATTAATAAAATAACTTAAAAAAAGTAATAAACATAAGGTTTATTTATGATTATGTTTTATAATAACATAAAAGTAGTTAAAAAAAAAAAAATACGCGTGGCACTCGGGGACTGCCGCGGTAAAGCTATTGCATAGCATTTTTAACAACTTATGCAATTATAATTATTTATTTATTTTATTTTTTCTGATATCAGATAACTGCGCTCTATCGGAAAACGTTGAAATTATTCCGAATCATTTGCGGCTGCGGAAGCAAATAATTCGGAATAATTTAAACGTCTTCCGATAGAGCGCCGCGCACGAATTTTTTATTCGATAAAGCAAAAAAACCGGATTATTCAAAAAAAATTCGTAGATACAAAGATAGATAATTAAATTATCTTTAAAATGGTGCAGGTTTCATAATAATACGCCAGATAGTATTTGCGTAGTAGTCGTTTTTGTGTTCGGTTAGACCTAATTTCACAAACTAATTACACTATGTAATATAAACAAAATCTAAAATATTCAAAGCTAAGAATATTATGAAAATGTTATTGTTTAACATATATTTTTTTCGAATCGTAAGCAGTACTCGTTTAGACGTAATTATCAGTTTAAAATCATTAATTTTCGTTAAGAAATTTCTTCATTCGGTCGCCGCGCTGGCCTAGGCCCGCGATAAAAGCTATGCAATAGCTTAAAAACAAATCAATCAATGAGACGTATGAAGTTGCATATTTTTAATCTGATTAAACATTCTTATTTGAACTGAAAAAAGTGCATAGTGCAAATCTCCGGCAATATTGAGTTTGTTTCTATACTTCGTTTAAATTGCTACAACTGATGAAAATGCCCTTTCGCACAAACAAGTGCTTGAAAAAGGTAAATACAAACGCAGCGCTTGCTCTGCTATGAAGGGATATACTTTGAAATACTGGATCCGAAACAATTTTTTTCCATCTTTTCAAAATCTTATTTGGCAGTAGAATCATTTTTAATTTCCAAAGCTTGCTATTAAAATCATCCGCGTAGGGCCGGCCCTATTTTATCGATAATGAGAAATGTAGAAATATTAGGTATACAAGACGTGGTTGTATGGCACTTGCGGTACGATTAAAAGGGTAGGTCATGCCCGTTGTACTGTATCACTCTGAAGCCTTCGCCCCCTTGGAAAGTCTTTAGGATACCCTGGGGGGGAAAGGAGGGGGGGGGGGGGGGGGGGGGGGAGGGGAACGCCCCCAATTTGAAAATCACTGACTTATAGCGTACAGATTTAAATTAAGTACACGTTAAAGTTTGCATTAATATTAAAACCATTAGCAATTTTAGATTAAATTAAATACAAATAAATTTACCTATAAAATCTAAGTCTTGGGACAAACATAATTAAAAAAGTAAAGTAAAAGCCTAAAAGCGTATCTGTATGAGCGTGTATCTGTATTGTGTATCTGTATGAGCGTTGTAAATGGCACAGTATATACGAGTTAGACCAGTGAGCGCACTCTCCAGTAAGGTGGGGGGGGGGGGGGGTTATACCATAAAAATCTTGAATTGGCCTTCTCATAGCCAGAGTAATTATCTATCATTTTAATAATTTTGAAAAGACACACCGTGTTCGTAATTGTAATTTTAATCTTCAAAAAGTTATGACAAACTAATTTACCTAATCAAAAGAAAACATGTTGAAATGACTTTAGGAATGTACACAAAACTTTTGTCCACAAATCTTTTGTGTACAAAAGATTTGCTTTAGCATGGTTTCTCCTTATAGCCCTAAGATGGATTTAAGAAGGAGAGCCACAAGGAGGGTGGGGGTGGAGGTGAGGGTGGAGGGGTGGGGGGGAGTCCTCAGTGTCAGCTATATTTATTGAAAAATGAGTACAACCATTGGCTTCTACCTTTAAATATTATATCTAAAATGTAGGGTTGCGTGTACATTTGAACATTCGTCAAGGGTAAATAATAATTTTACACATTTCTAAGGATAGTCTAACAATAAAAACGTATAGTTATAGTTAATTTTTTCCGATCTTATTAATATTTTCTTATCCTTTTCATTTTATGTTTTCATAATTTGACTATATGGATTCGATTTGACTGGTACTTGACCCACTTGATATTTTTAATATAATTATCTTTTATTTATTACTTATAATTTTGATTTTATTCCTTTTAAATTAATCCTTACTACTTTATTTTATGCATAATTAGGTATATTATTATTGATCTGATATATTCCTAAAAGGTTTCGCCCTAGAACAGGCACTGACTAGTTGGGCAACCCGGGCAAAAGCTGACGGTTCGGTATTTGGCGTTGTGCTTCTTTATTGTATTATTTTGTTAGGTGATTAATGTAATATTATATTGTACATTACTTATACTAAATAAAGAAATAAATTTCAGGCGACATGCGGCCTCAAAACCTCTAAATCCACTGATAACAAGTTGAGGTCAAAAACTATACGGAATTGAGTTGTGGGGTCAACGCTCACGAGTGGGTTACGAATAGACCAGAGACATAGCGATGACGCAGCCACTATTGTACCAGCTCGGGAACAAATGAACCGTTTAATTCTCATCTACGCGGCGATCATCCGTCCGGCTTTCTCCGAGATAATACTCCAAATCGATATAATTAATAAAGAAACTTCGATACAATACGAATTGGACTCAATCATTCGCCACGGATTGTTAAGCAAGAAGCAAGTTAAGATTCCTAAAAAATGTTAAACTCTTCGGACAGATATACATTATATTTTATATTTCTTATATAATAATAAATTAAAAGTAAAAAATCATTTTTAAAAACAAGCTTCACTTTTTACCAGGGAGTTCCAAAGGCAAACTCCCGTCTCCATCTTGAGACCCTTTTCATCATATGTAATGAAAAATACTCATGACAACAAAACAAACGAGCCCAAACTTGACTATCTTAGCACTTTCCATCAGAGAGTTCCAGTGACAATCTCCCGGCTCCATCTTCAGACCTTCGTCATCATATGTAATGGAACTCAAGGCAACATAACAAACGAGCCTAAACTCGACTATCTTGGCACTTTTCATTAAGTAGTTCTAGTGGCAATTTCCAGGCTCCATCTTCAAACCGTCGTCATTACGTGTAATGGAAAGTACTTATGATAATAAAACATACTAGCCCAAATCGACTGTCCTACTATTTGCCATAACGGAGTTCCAGTCCCTATATCCCGGCTCCATCATTAATCAGCTCGATGGTACCATAATATTACATTGTCACCGAACCTGCATCAGCATGCTGAATTTCAGCTACTAAAATCGGATACCAGCAAGTGGTTGAAAAATAGTTTGCAAGTTTTAAAACGGACAACGTGGAAAAGAACATTATAAGTCATTATAAAGCTTGTAAAAAGTTACACTGTTTTGGCTTTGGTAGACTACAGTTATATTTTTCCAAAACGGATCACAACAAAAATGATTCATAGGATTCGGATCGGCCTAAGAAAGAAAATTCTATAATTTTCATTTATGTTTGTAAGTTAGGCTTTTAAACATAGCAATTAAGATAGAAAATAATAACTCACTCATTGTAACGCGAAGGGCGTGGTTATAACTGTGAGACACTGATATTAGCACATAGATTTATACAATATGTGTTAGAAAGGGAAAGCTAATCACTTGTTAGCGAAGGACTTCCAGGATTAAAAGGGAAACGCTTATGTTTAAATGAGATTTATGTAGGGATGTGCACAACTTTCGATTGTGCAATGTGCGAACGATCACCCTTCGTCATCCATCTCAAAAACCAAGCTCTTTTGCAAAATAAAAAATCTGTATTAGAGTTGAAGGTGAAAACAATGAATGAAGCACATAGAAGAAATCGGCGAAAACCTTATATTAAATAGTAAAGTAAATACAAACGGAGCTGCCATGGAATTCACCGACCGGAGTCGGGCCCATCATAATACAATTTTTTTTTTTTTTACACTTCTGGGGGGTGAGCAGTGGATTCCGGACTTACGAACCGGCTGTGGTAGGTTTAGGACAGCTGTCTTGCCACATGTGAGCGTTCACCTTGCCACCCATTCACTCCCCCTTCGAAGCCATAGAATTTGAGATGCGCAAATCGCAGTTTTAGATAATTTTTCTAAGAAAGAGTTGATTATTTTTCTGGAAAGGCCAAGATCTTTAAAGAGGTGAAATAGAGATTTAGCTGGCAGGCCACGAGCGCCAACTTCCACCGCGTGAAGGTGAACAGTGAAGCCGTTCCGGGTTACGGCATTTGCAAGATCATGGTATTTATTCAATTTGTACTCGTGGTCTTTTGGGATATTTGATTCCCATGGAACAGTTAATTCTACAATAAGAGCCACCTTCCGAGATAGAGAGTAAAGAGTTATATCTGGACGGAGGGCTGTGCATCCGAGACTTTCAGGGAATTTATACTGCTTAGAGACCGAATCAACCTCCAGAATCCAATCTGTAGCTTTCTCGATTATTGAGAAAGGTTTTGTAGTTAAATGTTTTTTGCCTTTAGAGCCATCCCGCACAAACTGTATTGGTGGTTTGGAGGATACTGTCAAACCCTTGTTGGCACGAGCCACTGAGAGACTGGCATTCGGATGGCACTTCGAAATACTTGAAAAGTTCGAATGTAATATATTATTTAAACAGATCATAAAAGGATTCAGCGTTCATTATCAGCCAGCTATTAAAATAAAATAAAAAAGCTAATATGCTCATTTTTAGGAAAAAAACATACAAATCCATTCTGGATTGAGAACACACATACAGACACACACAAACTCACAGACAGACTTCAGTCTGCATCTTGAAAACAAATTATAGTGCAGTCACAATATTTTCCTTCTGCGGAAAAGTGAAAACTGAATCTACTGTTGAATGAACAGTCTTTCGATTGAACCAATTGATTGGCGATTATATTCGGTTCACGCGCGGTGAGACTCTCACGTTATGTATGTACATGACAAAATTGTTCATTCTTCTTACGAAGCCGAGGATGATGCAAATCAGTAACCGTATATTTTGTGGTTTTAGGTTCGGTTTTTGCACCAACGTCTCGCTCGTTTATTATCGATTGATTTCCTTTCTGTTTTTTAACGGCCGCAAAGATTAGGGTGTATCAAATGACGATTCCGAAGTAGGAAACAACGTTTCCACATCAATCAAATAGTCATTTCCGAGAGTGAACCTTCTGATGTCGTTACAGTGCTCGGCGATTAACTGACACGAAGAAAAGTGATAAAAATGGTAAATAGCAATCAAGCAGTCGCATGGAGGCGAGCGTATGTATGTATGTGCCGCGAGGGCGAGACGCTCTGATTGACGTCGCCGTGGCATCTCGACAAAGAATCCGCGGACGGAGCAGTCAGACAGACAGACCTCTTTCGACGCGTTTGCTCTTGTTTGTTTGATTAGACTCTATTGTCAACCCGCAACGAGCGGTGTATTGCGCTGACTATTACATTTAATATATTAAGAAAATGCCAAGGATTCGAGCATTAGAAACCAAGGATTGGCCAGGATTAGAAGGATTGGCCAGGCGATCTTAATTCTCGCTAGTTTCATTGCAATAATGAAAAGAAAGAAAGAAGGATTAAGTTGCAGTTCCAAATATCCTTGTTTGCACTTACTGGTCTTATGCTTGAGAATAACAAATTTAATGCATTTTGTTTGTTAATATTTTTACAGCTTGAGTTTGGACATCTTTCTGGATAAAACTACAGCCCAAACTGTAAAATTTTATTAACATTCTTCATACCTAACATTCCCGGATTTTAAATTTTAAACTCTGAGTCTCCATTACAAATAATATAAGAAACGAATAAACCGCGTGAATTTTGTAGCACCCGACGTTTTGGCGACGCTGCAGCCGCCGTTGTCTAGGGGAGACAACGGCGGCTGCAACGTCGCAGAAACGTCGGGTGCTACAAATTTCACGCAGTAAATTCGTTTCATATCTTATTTATAATGTCAAACAACTGCGATAGTCTCTGAGTCTCCGGTTCCAAGTCCAAATAACTTAATTTACTAGCGAAATAAAATAATTACAATTTAGAACAAAATGTAGAAGCGACGAAAAGTACAAATAGAACAGAAAATAGATAATAGAAATAGAAAAAGAAAAATTAGTAGTTGCGAGAAAACAAAGCGAATACAGCGAATATTGACTGGCTGGCTCGTAGAGTATCAGAGCAAGTTTGTAAACTCTAGTCGGTATTAGAACAACTATCAAATGGTCGAGTCATCATATACAATGGATTCATACCTACCGTTCAATTACGCAACGCCCGCGGCGGTATTCCTCACACCGTTAGCAATTTCGATATTAATACCACTATTAAAATGATATAAAGGTGCACGTAATCACGTCGGTGGATAAGCTGTTTCGGCTCCGAGCCACACACGCCCACGAGAAAGCCGCCCGTCCAGACATTACTCGAGTATTCGTATTAAAAATAAATAAGGGCCATTATAAATCATTTAAGGCGCGTCGACAGCACGGAAATATGCACGATGAGGCCTGTGATGAGTTCATTTTGAACAATAGCTAAAAAGATACTGGAATCTGCGGTAATGTTAGAGATTAACTCTAGACCAGTGGTTCAACCTTTTTTTGGTGACGGCAATTGATATATACGGCATAGATATGCCCCCAGGTACAAATTAGTTGGGTCATAACCGTTGCGCGTAAAAACATGTGACAGAGAGAGAGAGAGAGAGAGAGCAATACGTCGAACAGTATGCGAGAGAATAGCACAGCCATATTCGTCGCTCTCACTGGGAAGTACTGGGAAACTACTACTGTCTGCGATCCGTATATTGAAGTGGCCATTTTGGTGCGTGAAAGGCCCATCTAGGCCCTTATAGATCGATGGCTCCGCCACCGGGCAGGGTTTGTAAAAACTAAAATTGAAAGATTTCCAATCTTAGCAAAACTATAAAATTCGTCTCGCCAAAAACTAATTTAGGGTACGTTTTTTTATGTAACAAGTGGTATATAAACTGTAATATATTCCAAACGTATGTGAAAAGTATATAAATGAGTCATTATTAACAAACAGCCTTACATACACCGTTCTGGTATGTAGTGACTTATGATGATGAACCATGTAACATTTCCATCAACAAACACCAACAGGTATAATGGAACATGGAAATGAAGCCATGCAGAACATGGAAATATTGCCCTTTCACAGAATTAATTTATCGACAAAACCTTACATTTCATCAGATGACGTCAGCATATTCTTATTTCGGAATCATTGCAGTATAGGAACCTTTCTCAGAAATCGAAAAAATAAAGAAATACTACTAGATTCGATCATTGTAATGCTAAATTTGAAAGAAAAAAGCTTCGGACACATAAAATTTCGAAACCAAATTTACATACAAAAAAAAAGTTTTTTTAAACTCAGTTTTTAAGGTTGTTTTAAAAAAAACTAATCTAACCTACCGCCAAATAGGTGTTTATGTATTATTTAAAATTAAAAAAACTTAATCTACCGAAATGTATGGGTTTGACGCTTTTTGAATGCCTATAACTCGCTTATTTATTGAGACCGAATAAATATTATTGCAGATTCGGAATCAGAGTGGTGAATATAGTCTGGTGACGTTGAAAAATCAACAATCTAGAAGAGGTTCCTATACTGCACTAATACATATACCCTTATTTCGACCCTGCATACTTGCATTTAATTTATTAGGATGCTCAAACAAATCCGTCACGAAATAAGTCCACAAATGTGAACGGTGCGCTTTCTTACCTGATAGGAAATAACTGAAAATCTTGGCAGCACACTATAAGTGTGCTGGAGGATACTATGCGGCCCACAATTGTGCCGCTGCATACCGGCTGAAAACCGCTGACTCTAGACAGTAGACAGTGCCTCTCATATGACTGCTAAACATAATCGAACATAGCTCAAAAACTGAAATCACATCCAGTCAAATTTATTATACTAAGTACTAATATTTCTTAAAATATGAAAATAATAATATTAAGTATACAGTTTTTATCCTACGTTGCTGCCATTCCCCCAAAAAGACTGTTGTAAATACCATGTAGGCGAAGTTTACATGGTATTTACAACAGTCTTTTAAGATTATCAATCAAGAATGAAGATTTGAGTGAGTTATGTCATAAAAGTGAGCATAGTAAGCTTTTTTATTCTAATTTAATGGCTGGCGAATAACGAGCACAGCTTTCTTTTTCATTTTTTTAAAATAATGGATGCATCGAAAATATCAAATATGTCGATGTATAATGCTATATTTAAGAAACGGCATTCGCCGAATTAATAAATGTGCCTATATTCAATGGTTTTCGCTTAAATTCCACTCTATTCAAGATATTTTATTTTGCAAAAGGGTTAGCTTGGTTTTTGAGATAAACGGATTTAGGGTGATCGGTGACACGGTGATAAAAGGAATCCTATTAAACATACATAGACAGTAGAAAATTTTGCACATCCAAACATACATTCTGTTACATCTTGTAACAAGCATTTCCCGTTCCAATCCGGGAGGTCATCATCCTTTATAACCTATACGATTTTTTTTAAACATTGTACCAAAACCTTTAAAGAGTTTATCGAGCATTTCCATACACAAAAACTATGTAACTATGTATAGAATTTGAGGGCGTATTCATAATATATAAGTTATTTATATGTAGCATATTATTTCATGTCAAAAATGCGACCATGATTATAAAAAAATCGGTTGTGTCACCCCAAGACTTTCCTGACTAGTATCCGGGGAGGTGCGAAAAAACAGCGACATTTTTTACTCTAGTACCCCAAATTTGTATGGCAGGTACCCCAAACGTTGATCGTAAGTACCCCAAAAACTAATAGGTTCTTCCGATGGTTAACAGAAGCTTCTATGCCAAATTTTAACTTAGACAGATTAAGCGTCTGGGCGCTATCGCGGAAACAATTTTTTCGCCGGGAACCCCAAATTTGTATGGGAGGTACCACAACCGTAGGGCGTAGGGACTCCAAAAACTAATGGGTTCCTCCGACGGTTAACAGAAGCTTATATACCAAATTTCAGCTCAATCCGATTAAGCGTCTGGGCGCTATCGTGGAAGAATACATACATACAGACATACAGACATACAGACATACATACAGACAGAGATCGGTCTGGAAATAGTCTCAATCGTCTCAGGGAGTCTCAAAATATATATTCCCATCTTCATCTCAAAATATTTTTTTAGCGCGATCACAATACTTTCCTTTCCGATAGGTCGTCAGGAAAGTAAAAAAAAAGTCCGTTCAGAAAAAAATAGTAGTGATAATTGTCAGTAATAGGTTCATGAACAACAGTTTTCATACTTAGTAGCATAGAGAAAAATAATTAAGTTATATTTTCAATGGTGGCCTCACTGCCGTGAATTATATAAGGAATTTTATTTCGTGCATTTAGGGCCGGGCCACAGGATGCGGTGCGGTTGCGGCGCGGCGCCTGAGCGGTACCGCTGCGGCGTCCTACATACAAATATCCATGGTATGTTACACGGTGTATATGCGCCGGAGCGGCACCTCTCAGTTGTTGTGCAGTCGAAGGAGGGTACATGCTTGCCTGTTTCATTTGTTTTCACGGATTTTTGTTAATTTTTAATGGAAGTGTTTAAAATGAGTACCAACGAAGACGATATTGGCATTAACTACCTCATTTCACTTGTTCTACGTACAATTAACTACAACGATATTCGCCCACTGCGGCGTCGTAGCAACGTTGCGGCGCCGCACCGTGCAATTTACGTGTGTACGCACATACGGCAAAATCTTTGCCCGATTCGTGTTTTTACTTTCCCGTCTCACCAACCGACGAGGAGGGAAAGTATTGTGAACGCGCTAATATTTTTTTCGAGATGAAGACGGAAATATCATTTCGAGCCCCCCTGAGACGAATAAAACCATTTCCAGATTGAAATCTGTCTGTGTGTCTGTCAGTCTATGTGTATTCCTCCACGATAGCGCCCAAATAAAGGTGAAATTTGGCACGCAAGCATCATTTGGTCATGGCAAGAGTTGAAAATGTTGTGGGTAAAATCGGCCCACCAAGGGGTGCACTTACTCATATTTCAATCTTGAAATATTGGACTTTGAGACTTAAAATTTTGTTCACAGATTTCTTGTGGGTCCGAAATCATATTATACAATTTTGGTTGAAATCTGCAATGTCTCATATACAAGCTATACTAATAAAATTTAAATTCCGTCAAACATTTTAATTAAATATTGACGCTATTTATTGGCGCTTGGCACAAACCCGCTTTTATCCGAGAAGCGAACCGCGCCACCTAAGGCGTCTCAATGAAACCCAACCGTATTCGTCCGCCTGCCGAAAGAGGGTGCTCATCGACTATATGTATAAGATTAATATTCAGGACATCAGTCCTTGACCACATGCCGGGAAAGTCACGACCGATTTTTTAAAATTATTGTTGGTTCGTTTCTCTCTAAGGGCCTTCAGATGTTCCCAACTTAAACGAGATCGTCCGCTCATCAAATTTATTTATGAAATTATTATTCACAAGAAATCAATCCTTGGCTGTTTGCCGGGAAATTCTTTGGGTGACCGACCGATTTTTGTATGAGCTGATGATGGTCCGTCTGAAAATTACTGTTATCGTCGCTTAGCTGGTATTCAAATTGTTATATTATACTAGCTGCGCCCCGCGGTTTCACCCGCGTGGTGATGGAAAATTGTAATTATGATGATAGAAAACTACATATCTTTATAAATTATAGCCTATGTGTTATTCTGATGTGTAAGCTATATTATTGTAAAGTTTTATGAAAATCCATTCAGTAGTTTTTGCGTGAAAGAGTAACAAACATCCATACATACATTCTTACAAACTTTCGCGTTTTTAATAGTAGTAGGATTGCTTCTAGTTCTACAAAGATCTCTGTTGGAAGCGGGACCTATGTGTAGACAATGAGCAATGAGCAAGCAGTAGGTAGATCGTGCAGGTCTCTCGTCGATTGATTTGCTTCCGCATAACTGATTTTGCAAATAACTGAAGATGACAGTGACCCAGAGAGCGACGGCGCGTTCCATGTTATAACATGCATAAGAAGTGAACTAACTGCGGCGAGTAAAACTGCGTGACATAATGGAAACCAACGTTATAGTAATTTGAAATAGGCAGGACACATTGAACGTGTAACAGATAGCCAGCGGAGCAGCAAATTGCTCCAGTGGAGACGGAACCGACGAATTAAGAATATCGATTACGCAGTCAGCCCGACCAGCGCGTGGCGGTCACAGCTAGTGCAATCACAAGAATTCAGTACGTACGAGTAATTATCACTATGATACTTGTCAGTTACTCGAGATGACACATGCGTCTGGGCGGCGGACAGCTAAGTAACGGCTTAGATCTTGCATTAATGTATAACCGCGATTTTCTTTCTTTAATCAATATTGTGCCTAGAGTGTTTTGAGAGCTAATGGCTCCGTGTAGCCTTGAAAAGCCTTGGAGAGGACCAATTTAAAAAGATAATTATACATAATTTGGTAACAAACCCAATTTATGGTATAAGGGAGTTTGAAAATTCTGAGTTTATTTTCCATGTTGATGATTAATGAAATACGTAAACTTTTAGACATAATGGTTTTATGATAGCTGACATCCTAATTTTCATATAATTTATTATATATTCATTTAAAAAAAAGAAAGACGAAGGCATTTTGCTGGATTGACAATAAAATATATATTTTTGATTAATCTACATAGAATTTGCATTTCTATTTTAATATATTATTCTCCCTGAGTCTTAAATCACATGAGTATATTTTGATTATTTGTATGTAGGTAATATTGAATATAATATTACAGCCATGACAACTATCACGATAGTTATTTTTTAATAATTAAATTTTTTGCATTTGATTTTGTGACGCATCCAAGTATAGGAATGCCTATCTACTGGAGTAGTTGATTGTATTGTATTGTAGCTTGGGCCATGTGACCTGCTTGTTATGTTCGGTCGGCTCAACTCACGGTTTAACTCCCATCCGGTACCCTCCTCGAAGAGAGACAAACATGGAAAGGACTCTGACAACCGTTTCTCGGCTGTCATGGGCAGTCGGGCGCTATCAACTATAACGGGCGAACTCGTCACCCCAGAGTTAGAGTTGTCAACTACAACGGGCGAACCCGTCACCTCTGGAAGTTTGAACAATAGGGTTTTAACCGTTCTATCTTCCGTGATTCGTCACCCCAGGCTGATATACCTTTACGTTCTTTCAGCCGTGGGATAAACGTGTGTGTGTGTGTTGTGAGTAGATGGATTAGATTCTATGAAGACTTCAGGTGCTGCTGGGCGGTTTGCGCATCGAGCGGGGTTAGCCATCGACCGTGCACACCGGCGAATAACCGGTGAATAAACGATCTGATACGTTTCCTAAGCAGCGAGGGTGTTTGTTGACCTAATGTCAGCTAATTTTGAAACGACTGGTTGGCCACCCGATCCCGAGCGATATTGACAGTCAAAGCGCACGACGATCCGTAGATCAGGTAGCGGCCGCGCAACCGACTTCGAACCTGCGACCAGACTGGAAGACGGAGAAATTCGGCCAAATCTGGTCGTGAGAGCGTGAGGTCGGCCCGCTGGGTTCACTTTCCAGTGCCTCGCGGTATAGCGTCGGACTCTCACGGGTATGTTTGCGTAGTTAGACGGTGGACTGTGTTGTTCCTAAGTCTTTGCTTTCACCCCGTAGTTGAAATAATTATTTAATATCTTTATAACTTCCTGAGGTGGCAGGTTCGTCCGTACTAGTTGACATTTCTAAAGTGTACCTTAAGGTGTACACATATGTTGGAAAATCCAACAAGATGCATGTATGCGATTCTAGATATATTTTTTTCAATTTATAAAATCATTGTGCATAGTGTAATGTGCGCTTTTGGTACCTACTAAATGGAAGTTGACGCATATAGACGGCCAGGGGGCCGGACCTATTCGTGAAAAAAAGGTATGTTAAATTTGTCTATGTTGCATCGAATAGACCATAGACAAATTTGAATTGAATTGAATATGAATGTCTAGCGTAAAAGATGCGACGATCGTGTTGTTATTAATTATGCAAAATTTAAATCGAATTAAATCGAATCGTAAAGAAATCTTCTAAAGGTACGCAGACACTATATGCAATACTGTATTACATACCCCTAGAAAATCATTATTCCGCGGCTTATGTCCGCTCTACACGTTGGCCAATGCTTGCCGGCATTGCTAAGGCGTAAGCGAGTGGGCACCACTCGGCTCGTGTGAAAAATGTATGGAAAAGAGCGAGATAAACAGGCACATAGGCAATTAAGTTGTCGACTACAACGGGCGAATCCGTCACCCCAGGAAGTTTTAACGATTAGTCGGTCTATCTCCCGTGAAGTGAACGCAGAAGCCTTGGACAAAACAGTCCACCGTCAAGCTCCGCCACATGCCCGTAAGAGGCCAACGCCTTATCCGCGAGATAGCCAGGTATGTTAACCAGCGAGCTTACACTCACGTCCTTACTTCCAATTGCGAACAGATTACTCCGGTCTATCGACTGGTTACGAGTTCGTGGTCGCTTGCGCGGCCCTCTCCCTTACGAAGCGGTGAAAAGGTGTAAACCGAATCTATCGAGGACCACGGCATCCTTTGCCCGGATTTTCCAACCAAGATCGGGTAGCCGATGGTCGTTTCAAGAGCAGTCGCCGTAAGGTCCGCAACCACCCCCGCTCTATAGGAAACAGTACTGCTTCCAGACTCCTTCGACTGTTAGTCAGAATGCACAATCGATTGGCTTTGTCGCACGGTGCGCAGACCGTCCAGGAGCGCCAGAAGGTTGACTCTTAGGGGAAACTAGCCCAAAGGCCAGAGTCTTACCCGGGCTCGCACTTCATGCGTGAAGGCCGCCGGATGGGTGTTGACCCGTGAGTGTGACCAACCCTGAACAGAATGAGTCTTTGTGACCAACTCAGCAAGGGCCCATTTGCTCCCGGCAGACCTAGGCAGCAGTGTATAGCGCGCATTAGTTGAATCTGATTACACCTATAAATACTTGACGAATATAAATACATTAAACTGTTTGTGTTCTTCACTCCTGATGTCGAGAAAATAAAAGATTATTAAAACTCAAAAATGATTAAGTTACAAGTCGCGATATAAAAGTAGTCGCGATGTAATAAATCATCCCATTATATGATTTTTCATGAAAGAAAAAGCTTGCATGTTTTTTTTTCAGGGCGCTTCCGACATTCAATATTTAGTTTCGCTATGTCCCTGTAGATAAATCTGTTAGATAACTATGATTTTTTTCGACGACTGCCTATTCTATAAAAACTGTTGTTATGATTTTTGCCCAAAATATTAGGTAATACAAAGATTTTTATGACTAAAGTAATAATAAAAAAATACGTTTTGACGAACGCCGTCGACAACTTATTAAAATTAAAATCTTTCGTTTTATATTTATTCAAAGCAAAATAGCATTTGATAAGTATAATCAAATTCAAATTCAAATTCAAAATTCTTTATTTATCAATAATATTACATTAATTTTAAAAATTCAAAGCCATCCTAACTAGGCCTCGCCTGTACTAAGGTAGGCTTAATATAAAAAAAAGTATAGTGGTTTACGTAACTAGCTGTAATACATCTTTGTATATTAATATGGTACATTTGAGAAGTTAAAAATAGAATAAGAAAGCGTAATAATATTAAATTTAGGTACATACATATAAATATATACATACATATATAAATAAATATATACTTTATAGATAAATATAAAATAATACTATATATATATATATATATATATATATATATATATATATATATATATATATATATATATATATATATATATATATATATATATATATATATATATATATATATATATATACATATATCTCACAAATCGTGCACTATTTTAATATATATGTTATTAATGTCTCCGTTTCATGTCGACCCATAGTCAAAAGTGACTTAGTTAGGTTTTTCTTTACGCCGTGACTATTCCTAGATTTCAATCCTGCAGGTAAAACACTATTCATTTTGTTGAACAGTCGAGGAGCAATGTAAGAGAAGTGTTTTTGTGCAAAACTTGTTCTCTTTTTTTGGATTAAGTGCTGTCTGGTTGTTATCGTAAATAGGTAATGATTTTTTATACTTACAAACTCATCTAATTGTATAGAATTAGGGAGACAAGGTAGATTCTTACCTGAAATAAAAGAAAAAACAAATTAAAAAAATGCACTGGTTTTTATTTATTAAAAATAAGTTTTCCCTATACTAGTGGCGAACATTCAACGACTTCAAGAAACAAAGAAGTATCTTCGTGCAAATTTTCGTGACATTAAAACATTTTTGGAGTATATTTATAACCTGGGTATTTTTCGTGTAACTTTCTCATTGTAGGGTTAAATCCAAACCAACAGAGTCTAGACTATTGATACTCTAAATACCTATGCAATTTTTATATATAAATCGGATCAGTAGGTGAGGCTATAATCCGATTTGTATAGGAAAACTTCTCCTTTCTAGGGCTGAAGAAAAAATACTGTCCATTTTAATAAGTTTGCCAAACATCACCGAAATCGGCCGAATAATTTCGGCCCCAGCCATACCATAACAGAGAATACCATTTGACCTAAACAAACATACATACCAAGGTAAATACAAACTTGTAAAAAATTGTTAAGATACTATTCAGTGATTGATGAACCCTGCACACACTAATCTCAATGTTACAGGAATGTTAACGTTCTTGCTGGTTAGAATCTTTCTCGCTTTGTGGAATCCGCTTCTGGATTCCGCTTTTTCTAAATGACATTTTATGCCCTGACTATTATGACCCAAGTGTTTCGGTCGGCCGAACTCACAGTTTAACCCCCATCCGGCAACCTCCAAGCAGAAGTGCGAGCCCAGGTAGGACTCTGTGCCTGCGAACCAGTTCCCCTGGGAGTCGTAGTTCGGGCGCTCCTGAACGGTTTGCGCGTGCGGCGTTAGCCAATCGATTGTGCACTTCGACAGATATCCGGGGAGTCTGAAAACGGCTTTGTTTCCTATAGAGCGGGGGCGTTTGTTTATTTTGTAGCAGCCGCTCTTGAAACGACCATTCAGCTACCTGGTGGAGAGTCGGGAAAAGGATGCCATCTATCCGGCGGCCTCCATGCATGAAGTGCGAGCCTGGTAGGACTCTGGCCTTAGGGCTAGTTTTCTTTAGGAATCAACCTTCTAGCACTCCTGGACGGTCTGCCCACCGTGCGGCGTAAGCCAAACGACTGTGTACTCTGACTAACAGTCGGGAGAGTTTGGAAGCAGTACTGTTTCCTATAGAGCGGGGGTGGTTGCGGACCTTACAGCGACTGCTCTTGAAACGACCATCGGCTACCCGATCCTGGGTGAACAGCCGGGTAAAGGATGCCGTGGTCCGCGATAGATTTGGTATACACCGTTTCACCGCTTAAGGGAGAGGACCGCGCAAGCGACCTCGAACTCGTAACCAATCGAGAGACCGGAGTAATCTGGTCGCAATTGGAAGTAAGGGCGTGAGTGTAATCCCGCTGGGTAACACACCTGGCTATCTCGCGGTTAAGGCGTTGGCCTCTTGCGGGCATGTGGCGGAGCTTGGCGGTGGATTGTTTCGTCCAAGTTTTCTGCGTTCACCTCAAGGGAGAGAGAACGACTAATCGTTAAAACTTCCTGAGGTGACGGGTTCGCCCGTTGTAGTTGATAACTCAATATACCAGCCTGGGGTGATGGGTTCGCCCGTAGTCGACGCCGCCCAACCAACTACGTTAGTATGGGAAAGTAAAAAGACATGGTACACTGGTGAGTTGGCTTGTATTAGGATACGGATGTATATTATCTCGGTACGGGAGTTTGTCTGATAATAGAGTCGAGTGCAGATGTCGAGATGTTTGCGCCGCCGCCGCGCCGATGCGATGGCCCACTTCTGTTAACAAATAGCCCGGCCAAGTAGCTGCTGCGACGGCAATGGCCCGTAGTTGCGGCTAGGGCGCAATGAGGCTGATAATTCGCTTACGGTAAATTCGTCGTCGGCTCTGACAGTATTAAAAATCGATTCGCGTAACTACGAAAAAATAATAACTAATAAATAATTGCTCAACCTCTCACAGCCAATCATGCCGAGCCATGTTATCAATGAAACATCACACACATACAAGCGCACGGCACGGAGAACCCGTTAATAACGGATCGAGCGTTTTGTCAGTTGAAATGTTCACTTGTTGATAAGGAAAGGTTGTGCAGCTAAAGAAATAACCATAAACGGCAATTACTCATCTATTCATAATGGCATTCCGCGACTCCGCGAGTTTGTTTATCTGCAGTCTGGCAAAAGAGAAAATAAACTAAACATATATTTTACATGCAAGCCTTGCAAACCTAATGCTCAAACAAATATATTTAGACAATCCGTCACCCATCCGTCACCCACTGGAACAAGACGCGATGGTTAAATCAATCCAAAGCGCTAATTAAGGCCTACGACCCTTACCTCGGCCCGTGAGGCCTTATCGCTAAATAGGAACAATCTACGCGTACTGGTGAGGGCGCTCACGGGGCATTGTGGCCTCAACAAACACATGTACAACCTCAAGCTCCGAGACACAAAAATGTGCAGGTTCTGCCAAGGGGCAAAGGAAACTACCCTGCACCTCATGTGCGCTGATGCGTAAAAGATACATCCACTTGGGTGGTCATTACCTCCAACCTGAGGAGGTAAAACAATCTGGCGCCAAAAACCTGTTGCCTTAAATGACACGAGGCTTAGCGCAGAACTATAGTAGGTGGCGAACAAAATAGATCAGCAATGGTCGCAGTGTTACATGGCTCATAAAGACCTTAGAAAAGCCCCACAAAAAACATGTATTTTTAAAATTATTATCCAATATTTTAGAAATGTGTTGCATTGGTAATTACATGGGCAAAGGGATACGAAATATTTATGTTTTCATTTAGTTTAAAATAAGTTTCTTTATATAAATTATTGTTTTATTGATATTCCAGTCTGGCATTCACCAGGAATATAATATAATATGTGTTGAAAGCAAAAATCAAAAGGGGTTAAAAACAACGTTTAATTAAAATAACCTTGTAATAACGTGCCACAGAAATACAAAAATAAATATACGTATTTTAAATATATTAATAACATGCGGCTTTGAATTCAATTGTAGCAGTTTGAATTTTGTAGTGCGAAATATGCAATTACAATTAAGTTAAGACTGATTCTATATTAGGGACGTAATTTATAACCGACATCAATGTATTATTCTCGGAAGAAGGTAATTCTTTAAGCCGCGTACAGATATTCAACACAATATGCAATGCAACGTTCCTACAATGAGGACGACATTGCGCGTATGAAACGACTATCTACTGCGAACATCATGTCGAACGAATCTTTTTCGCCAGTTTACCGCGAGCCCTCGTTGTAACATAGAGTCCAATCAGGCTCTCGCTTAAGTCAGCAATGGTCACTTTCAAAGGTTATATCTTAATTCATTCTCGTTTAGGACTTCATAGTTATTATTGGCTGCAAATGTATATGCTTCTGTTAGCATGAAAGTAACTGCGAACTATTGACATGAAAGCATTTTCTACACTGGCTCGATTTCAGATTCCATGTTCGCTTTCGCTTGAAACTTTTTACTACCAACAACCGTCCAAATTGAACGCTCGGCGCACAATGTTTTATCCGAAAACCCTTTGTGTTTGTCCGAAAAGCCGACAATCCCCAAATCGAAGCGATTACAATGCAATACGATACGATGTACGAAGCAACTGCTCGGTGCGTGCACGTAGTGGGCGCACGGCGAAGTACAGACTATGGAAATTTGATGCATTTCATGTTTTGTTGCGACTATCTGTTCGCGGTTTTAAGTCTCGGCGTTCTTTGCTTGCTCGTGTGTATAACCATGACTAATTCAATCATTTTACAGACGAACGAAACTTGGCGACGACGACTGCTTTTTTCTTTCCGTTAGTTCGCCATTATTGCTTGCTCGTAATCGCGGAAACCGACGTCGATTATTTCATACGGATGGCTGGTATTTTCCCCGCTCGAGCCTAGCCGGTAGTATTTTGTCGTCTGCAATTCGACTCGACATTCTCCGATCAAGTGGTTCATTCGACGAGGCTCGTTTAAGGCCCGTGACGTCTTCCGGTGGGCAATTGCCCTTTAGCGTGGCTTCACGCAAACCAGGCCCATTGACCCGGTCTTCTGCGTGCGGAATCGTAGGTCTGCGCGCCCTGCGGCAGGTTTCTCGCAAGGCGCCCGATGGTAAAGGCGTCTGATGGTGTACGTGATACATACATATATACCTTACGTGATACATCGTCTGTGAAGACGACTGATTTGCTGCGGTACCCACGCTGGCGTTCCACAAATTTGGCAGACTGCGCGGATACGTGTTCCGGACTTCTGGCGGCCTGATATACAAGGTGTATAAGGTCAACAGCAGTCGACAAATGATATTTTTTGGACGTCATGAAGCGATTGCGACAAAACTTTCACCCGAATAGGTCAGATTTGTGCAACAACAATTCTTGGATATTTAACCAAGATAAAGCTCCGTCAGATACGCTAATACTTGTACACGAATTTTAACCAAATACATATATACAGGTGAGTTTTAATTAACACTACAAGGACCAAGGGGGATCAATTGACCCTTCGGCACATTCAAACGAACGCCACACCCACATTTTAGCCTGATTATCCTAAATTGTTTTTACTTTTATTCTTTTTGGCCTAGATCACCCCCAATTTTTTTTAAAATTTTTTGCGCGAGAAAAAAATAGTAATTTTTAAAAATTTACCTTTAAGGACCAAGGAGGATCAAGATTTTCCGTTCTTAACCGTCATTCTTAAAAGGGCTGAATCAGTACGAGCAAATAAGCAACTTTTGTTTAAAAAAATATGAAAAAAGGAATTTTTTTTTTCTCAAATTTCAAAAGTTGAATTTTATGAAAAATAGCGTGAGCACAATTCGCTATCTAGCAGAAGGTAAAATATAGCAAATATTGCTTATTAGAGATATTCTATTGGGGGTATCGTATCAATTGGGGTCTATGAATTTCAAAGTTGACAATTTAATTTGTATGGTTGGGCCAACATTTTGCAATTAATTGAGCAATTCCTGGTATTTATTCGACAGAGTAGTATGTGCTGCGCATACTCTCTCCCTCTCTGCCTCTGCCATTTCAACTCTCTTCAAATAGTTTTATATCCGACAGCAATTATATATTTCATTTATGAATGTAAAATTAAGCAGATAATATCTCTGTCTATGGCCATTGTTTTATATTATGCTCGTAGCAGAACGGATGTAGGCGTCATTTAAGCGAAGATTTGACCAAGTAAGCTAAATTAAATCCGTCCGTATTAAACATATTTCACATGGCTTTAGGAAATAATATCCGTGAGAATGGCAAATAACTTCTGAGATAATAACTAAGACAACCTGCAATTTGAGTATTTATCCCATAGAAAAGTCAAGTACTTTTGTGTACTACGAAGAAGTGGTAACGACGATTGTTCTGGAAGATGGAAACTCTAAATTATGGAATAAAAATTAAAACGACTAATGGAAATAATCGACTTAGTAAGAGGAAAGAATATCAGGTGGGCGCATTGCAGACGAAACAGAATCTGAACCGGAGAAAGTCGTATATGCTTAGCCAGTTATATAGTTATCCTTTATCCAGTTTACGATAACTGCCCACCTTAATGTCTAACGACAATTATCTTACAGGCGGTCGGCTTTTACAATATCACTTAGATAGTCACCCATTGAAGTACTTACTCAGACGGTCACGCCCGACACTGCTTAACTTCAGTGATCTGACCGGAACCAACTACGACGCCATTTGAATCATTTAAAAGGCATTTTTCAGGCTATTTTAAAAAAAAGTTTTAGTTTATGAATTATCAACGAAAACGTTCAAGAAAATGCATGAAAGCCTGATTTATTCAGTTAATGTTGTATTTTATATAGTAAAATGGTGGATAAATATAACGAGTTTTTACCTAAAAAGTTAGCAAATTTGTAAGGTACGGAACCCCTGGCGCGTAAGACAAACCCATATTTTAACGGTTTTTCTTTTTAGCCAAGAATGGCCGTATTAAAAGGCCTTATTATATTAAAAACAACATTGTGACATTCAGACAGAAAAGATATGATGTCGCTATGCTAATATAAATAAATAAATAAATAAATAACTTACTAATAACTAATAATAAATAAATAACATCCGAATGAAAGGCAAGCAGCTCTATGGACGATTCTACAAAGTTCTAAATGCTCCTCACCACCCTCAGAGGATACTCTAGACACTGGTTACATGTCGGTGATCTCATTGTTTAGACCGAGGGTTTCATGTGTGCGATACACGGCCAGATTATCAAAACTAAGAATTACAGGAGATTCATGACCGGCAAATATCAGCTGATAAATGTTGAGCATGTCTATTCCGGGTGAAAGTATCCGACATGTAATCTGTGGTTGTTCGGCGTTTAGTAGTCCCGTGTATTTGCACGAACATACTCGAGAAGCCAGAATAATTCACCAAGCTCTCGCCTTCAGACATACTGTTTGCGCGCAAGCTCCGAGTGATCGGGGGCTGGGGAAGCGGGCGGAATGACGTCGACCACGACCGTCGCTTCATACCCCACACTCTTTCAGTGCTAGTACTAGTACTTCCCAAGATGCATCAAAAATATACTAAACTTCTAGAGAATCCAGAGTGTCGTATTTGTTCTAATAATCATATATCAAGATTTAGTGGGTTTTATTTGTGGACCTGCGGATACTCCAGAATTCTCGCAGCAAAACCACCTTTCACTCATTGATTTATTGCAAGTAGCTCGCTATTTCCATTAAACATTTCATCGCCATACTTTATTTATCCGTATATAATAATTTAATGATCTTTTACGTTCTTTCGCGTCGATTTAGTCGTACATAACTTTCTTTCAAGGGCGTATTAATAACAGTAACAGTCTTAATTGACTAGCTAGATTTTCAGTTCAGATTAAGAAGCGCGGTATGAGAATGAAAATTTGTACCTACCATAAATACGATTAGTTCGCACGTCGTAATAAAAATATCATGAAATATTGTGTCTAAACGCCCAGTCGGTAAAACTAATGAGTATTTTCACAGCGTTATATCGTGTGATTAGAATACGCGAATGACTCGAAAGACAAGCCTATAAATTAGATAAATTAAATATCGGAGCACAGTGAATAGTGCACAGTACCGTGATAAATTGATCTTTTTTCATTTAGTTTATTAATAATAAACATTGCAGACTAGTCTAAGGTGTTGACACAGACCACTGTTTATAGACATATGTAGTTATATATTAAATAGATAATATCACAATATAATACTATTAGTATTATATAATTTCTACATCTTATAATATACGTCTTCTGGCTAACTCGAGACTCACTCGACTTATTTCGATCAGAATTTTTCCTATTTTGCCTTGCCTATTTCCATCGGTCATAGACTATTGGGGATGTTTTATATTTATTTATTTATTTAAGAATTTATTATATAAAAAATTGATTTTGCTTACAGAAATAACAGGAACCGATTGGCTTAACCGTAACTTTATGCTTATTTAATTCTGTCACCCAACTGAGAATAGCCCGTTCTAGGGTGGACAGCGCTTTAAGTGTGGTCCTCAAATAAAAACGCCATTCTATAAGAAAATCGGCATTAAATGGAACACAACATTCCACTATGTATAGTGTGGCAGATAAAATAGACTTTAAACCAAAATAAAAGGAAAAATAAAGTTATAAGAAATGGAAAATATATAATACCTATTTAAAATAAGTAAACTTCCCTGGCAAAACATTACAAACAAAATTAATTACAATTAATTCTGAAACTGATATTGACTAGTAAAACATTATGAGGTATATTAGTGAAAAATATGTTTTATTTTTATTTTATTTCTTAGAATTATCCAATACAAGGAATAGATTTTGACAAAAAATAGTAATAATAATATATTTACAAATTTTGTTTCGAAGCAGATTAGCTGACATTTGTATGGAATTTATCACCCCACTATAGTTTATGTCTGTTATAGTGTATAAAATATAGTGACTTCACTTTACCATTTTTTAAAATATTTTTGTCATTCGATCTGTCATTTGATATGAAGCTATTGTAAAGTGTAAATTGGTACTGAAATGTACGGTAGGTCTAATAATATGGGAAGGGACTGTAATATAAAATTACTCTTCAAAACTTTTGTAATGACAAATACAAATCTTCAGCTCGCCGTGTTTATGTCGTACTGCCGCATTTTAGTTTGAGTTACCTAAAGGCTGAACTCATCGCGAGAGAATCGAAGAAATCACAAGTTGATAACTCGCTATATCGCATAATATCTGCCTATTCTAAATTCGTACTTTTCCTCTATCTATGACAAGAATCGTACAAATGGCTGATGCAAGTGAATGAGATATCTTTATGAAATTACGCAGTTAAAGGGTCGCTGTCTCTGTGATGCTTTTATAGCTCCTCGGATGACTTTCATTTTTCGTCTTCCGCATCTTATCTTTCATTAGAATGACTTTTACTATTAATAAATCTGTCACTTTCAGAAAGGATCATGTGCACGTTTCAACATTTTCAACAGACCGTAACCCACAACCTACTCATGACTGATGCTCGAATTAGACGTTTACAATCCTATAAATTCGCTACAATCATATAAAACGTTTACAGTACTATTCATTAATAAATCATATTTGTGATTGTGTAAGTAAAATCAAGTGATGAGCTCGGTATTATTGACACTTTAACAAGTCTAATTGCGATGATAAAGATACCATAGGACGATCTCCAAAGGCTTTAGCTTTTTTTTGGTTTGGACAAATCGGCAATAGAATAATATTATAATAAGTTAATACTAAAAACACATTTTTAAAATCATGCTTTTATTAAAATGCTCTGTCCCGAGCAAACCCTGGATGCATCAGCCATGTCAAGGTGAAACTTAGAAAGGGCTCATAATTGACTGCGTATACAAAATTACCTTTCTGTGCTGTCGACCGTTGAGGAGTCCCCTCGTCGGTAACCAGCCCAGGGCGCAACGCAGCAGCCATGTCATGGTGAAACCTAGAACGGGCTATCATAATTGAATGCGTATACTAACTTTCGTTACTGTGCTGTTCACCGTCGAGGAGTCCCCTCGTCGGGAACCAACCCTGGGTTGAGCACCCATGTCATGATAAATATTATAAAGGGCTATAATTAAATATTATAAAGGGATATAATTGAATGCGTATACAAAATTTTGTATCTGTGCTTTTAACCGTTGAGGAGTCCCCTCGTCGGGAGCCAATCCTGGGTGCAGAATCAGATCATACTTACCATAAAGATGCATTGTCATCGGAACTGAACCAACATATAAAATGGTAACTTCATAGGATAAGAGAATGTGATTCTAATTCTGCTTGCAAGACTTGACCTAAACAAACATACTGACAAACATTGCAAGGTAAATAAAAGCTTTTAAAATAATAAATCATGAGAAAACCAAATTACGAGAGCAAACCGGAAAGCTTTAGACATAAATACATCTAGAAGTTCAGGCCAGATATTAGGCGCCAGATATTGTAAAAACCACGATGTAAGGACTGAAAACCATCGAATAACCCAGAATTTAAAAGTCAGACGAGGATGATTATAGTATAATTTTATTCGGCGCACAGTTTCGTTTTAACTATATATTAAGGCCATCGCCTCAAGATGATAATAAACTCCCCCCCCCCCCTCCCCCCCCCCCCCCCCCCTACCCCCTCTGACGCGTTTTAAATCCGTCTGGCAAGGCTTTGGCGATCGCAAATCACAACCAGAACGCTAACGTTATAATGGGTATCATCTGAACAATTGTCAGGTCTGCAAAAAAAGGATCACCTTTTTACCAGCTCAACGCACCTGAAAACACCCCTAAAAAATACACATCTGCTAATTAGAATTACTCACTGAATAATCCTATCGACGGTCGGTGACTGGGAAAATCAGTACCGAAAAAATTACTACCTCCCCGTCTATAAGGTTAAATAGAATGATTTTAAAGTGCGGCGACTTCAAAATTGCGCTCGGCGACTAGGGGGCTGTTTAATTGGCCAAGTGAAAATAGCGAAATTAAAATAATTATTTCTAGCCATGCCTTCAACATACTGTCACTGAGTTGAGTGAAATTTAAACTGTCATAAGCAGCGGCGGTAAATTGCGACGTTGAAACATAATCACTCAATTTCAATACAACTTTTATACTTTATTTGGAGTGTCGTTTCCCACTTGTCGTTACATTCTTGAAATATAACTTCCTGGTTTTTAGTTTCCTCCAGATTCAACTAAAATGTCATCTCGTTTTAAAGGTATGTAAGGCAGAGCTAAGTATTTTCCGTTTTGAATGAAATAACGAATAAATAGAATTTTTACTGCAATAAACATAAAGAGGCAACACAGATCATATACATGTGACACATTATATGATCTGGATCACACTTACACAACATTTGGCCAGCGCCATTTCACGTTCATTGGCCCTAGAATGTATAACAATCTTCCCGACGCAATTAAAAGTAGTGAGAACACATCCACTTTTAAAAAATCTCTAACTGATTGGCTGTTGGAGGTGGGTAGGGACGGTTTAGGGAATATGTTGACTGTTGTATTTTGAATGATAGTATTTAGTACTTAGTATTTAGTTTTTCCTTGATAATTTTAAATGACTATTATAGGTATGTGAGCGTCATATCAATATGTAATTGATTTATATATGTATATTATTTTAGTTTTAATTTTTATTAATTTTGGTTGTATTATTATTTTCGTATAAATATATGTATGTGTATGTGTGCATATATGGATATATATTTTATCTATAGATGTATATAAGTATCTATCCATATTTGTATATGCGTAAATATTTGTAGTTTTATATTTGTCGATTTAAAAATAAGTACTAACTATAGTTTAAGTTGACAGTGCACACTTAATATCGTCATTAAAAGTCTGCCTTAGAACAGGCCTAGGCCTAGTTAGGCGACTGTGTCAATCATTAAAAATAATGTCGCATCAATTTCTTGCTAACATCTTAATCAAATATGACATTAATTTTTTACTAGATGTGTTACTACTAAATAAATAAATAAATAAATAAATAAATTATATTGCAAGGTATATATTTTTTTACACGACTGCCCAACACAAATGAAGTGTAATGTATTCAGGGTTCATCTATGTATGTTTTCCGTTTCTTTATTCTACCATAACTTCTAAACGCTTAAACTGATTTAGAAGTGTGTGGAATTGTTAGAATCGTTCTGTCAACCCTAGTGTCATAGGGTACATTAACTGTCCAAATATCAAGTAAGTAGTTATCTAAATGTTTAAATCTCCAAATGTCGATAAACTGCCATAAATATATCGTGTTTATTGTCAAAATGAAAGGTCTGTTTAAGTATATTTCGGAAATATATATCTATCTATATGGATAAATACATCAACCACAAATATTTCATTACATAAACCGTAATGAAACGAAATTATAAATACAATAATTCAATTTATGTAACTGCTGTCATGTTTTTTTATTCTTTTTAATATATGTACTTGTTATATATAGAAGATTACTAAATAAAACTTTAATCGCATAAAAATTTAGACCTTTATAAAACCAATTACAGTTGAGACATTTGTAATTATACTTATGTATGCACGGAGGAAAGTTTTGCTGTTCTAACTCACTCCTTGATCCAGGTTGCTGATGCACTAAAGGACGGTGGTACTTAAGGAACAAAGGAATGTCGGTTAAAAGAGAAATTAAGAAAGCCTTACTATAAGCGAACACTGAATGTTCATATTAAGTCGCTGTGGCCTCTTTCCTATTCCAGATCTGCTCCGCGGCTCTCTCTTCCATTGTATGCACTTGCGATGGCTACTATTGTATGCACCTCGAGTATTTACTTATGATTTTAATATGTTTGTCTGTAGAGATGCCGGACTATAGAAGGAGCCGGACACAATTGGGAGCGTTTATGTTCAAGCTATATGAGCCAAAATGAGCACCACGCCGAACAGTCCTGATTATTAGAACATACCTATCACCCTTTGGCTCGGCCCACACGGGGGGGGGGGGGGGGAGGTACCCTGGATTATTATTATTAAAATTAATGCTAGAAGTATATGATTTATAAAAATATATACATATAATTAATATTAATTATGGCCCATTTTTACACGACTGCCCAACAAGAAAGAAGTGCAATTTGTTCAGGTTTATCTAGATATATTTTCCGTTTCTTTATTCCACCTTTTTATAACTTCTAAACGCTGTTACCGATTTAGACCTGTGTGGTATTGTTAGAATCGTTATGTCATCCTGAGTATCATAGGGTACCTTAACTGTCCAAATATCAAGTAAATAGTTGTCTAAATGTCCAAATCTCTAAATGTCAATAAATTATAATGAATATATCATGTTTAGTGTCAAATGAAAGGTCTGATTGAGTACATTCCGAATATATATATATATATATATATATATATATATATATATATATATATATATATATATATATATATATATATATATATATATATATATATATATATATATATATATATATATATATATATATATATATATATATATATATATATATATATATATATATATATATATATATATATATATATATATATATATATATATATATGTATCTATATGGATAAATACATAAACCAGAAATATTTCTTTAAAAAATGTAATAAAAATAATTATAAATACGATAGATTTCTCTTTGTAACGTCTGTCGCGTTTTTAATTTCTTTAAATATATTTACTTCTCAATTATTATATCCATCTAATAATTGACTCGAATGACATATATTTTTTTATATATCATGCGACAATGTTGTTTTGAGCTTCCGTATGTATCCCATGTAAAGCGTGAAATACATACATATTAGTACGTTAGATATACAGGCTGTTTGAAACCTATTTTTTTCAAAGATATCTTGTGCATATTTTTTTTTTCAAATGATCAATTTTTTTTTGTTTTTAAATTAGGGGATTTCTTAACATGAATTTATATTTAATAACCGAGTGGAACATAATAATAAACTTTTGTTGATTTAGGCTTGATTTTCGAGCCAAAAACATCATTAGTTCAAATTAAGGATAATATTTTTTTGGTCAGTAACAAAGTCCTAAATCAAGAAAATTGAAAATGATTTTTGACTCAGTTTTTTATACAAAATTATCTCCTACAAGTAATGATATTAAATAGAATGAAAGATACGACTGCCGTTACAGAAAGTGAACTATTGTATGTATATTTGCAACTGATGGACCTCAAATATGCGATATTTTTAGTAGGTACTTTCAGTCAGTTTACGTAAAAGACAACCCGTCAAAAGGGCCCATTTTCCAACTTACAGACGATATGACACGTGAACAGGTTATCCCTGGATGCATAAGCTCTATCAATTTCACTGAGGAATCAGTCTTCAAATGCATACGAGATTTGGACGTGCGCAAGAGTGCCGGAAGTGATCTAATTCCGCCAATATTCGTAAGGAACTGTGCTGTTCAAATTACTAGCCCCCTTTGCCTAATTTTTCGACCTTCTCTCTCTCAAGGTGTCTTCACAGCGAAATGGAAGGAAGCACTTATTGTGCCAATACACAAGAAAGGATGTAAAAACATCGTCGACAACTATAGGCCAGTCTCTATCCTTTCAGTCCTGAGTAAGCTGTTTGAAAAGGTCGTCTATTCACATGTATAATCTTACATCGCGCCATGTCTGCCTACACAGCAACATGGGTTCCTAAAGCAACGATCAGTAGTTTCCAATCTGGTGGAGTTTACCAATGTTACCTTGAGTGCAATGGACAAACGTAAGCAAGTGGACGCCATCTACACCGACGTTGCGAAGGCGTTCGACCGTGTTAATCATTCTATTTTCGTAAGCTAAAAAGGCTAGGAGTCCACGAAGATCTATACAGGTGGATATCATCGTATGTATCTAATCATCGTACCAAGCTGTAGTTGTTGGAAGATTCAGGTCGAACTTCGTATCAATTCCGTCCGGGGTACCGCCGGGTTCACACTTGGGTCCACTGATCTTCAACGCCTATCTTTATGATATTAATTCTTGTTTCATAGCTGGTCGTCACATTTTATACGCGGATGACCTGAAAATCTATGCTGACGTGACCGACGTGGCAGATTGCCTCCGGTTACAACTTGCGGTGTCAACTACAACGGGCGAGCCCGTCACCACAGGACGTTTTAACGATGTTCTCGTTCTATCGCCCTGCAGTGAACGTAGAAGACTTTGGACAGAACAAATCCAACGTCCAGCTACGTCACAACCCGCAAGAAGCCAACGCCTTACCGCGAGATAGCCAGTGTTACCTGGCGGGCCGACCCTCGCGCCCTTGCTTCCAATTGTGACCAGATTTCTCCGGTCTCTCGATTGGTTCCGAGTTCGAGGTCGCTTGCGCGGTCCTCTCCCTTACGAAGCGGTGAAACGGTGTGCACCGAATCTATCGCGGACCAAGGCGTCCTTTGCCCGACTCTGAACCGGGATCGGATGGCCAATGGTCATTTCAAGAGCAGTCGCCGTAAGGTAGACAACCACCCCCGCTCTATAGGAAACAATACAGTTCCCAGACTCCCCCGACTGTTAGTCGGAGAGCACAGTCGATTGGCTTGCGCCGCTCGGTGCGCAGACCGTCCAGGAGCGCCAGAGGTTTGATTCCCAGGGGAGACTGGTTGACCCAGTGTCCTACCCAGGTTCGCACCCCATGCGTGGAGGCCATCGGATGGGTGTTGACACGTGAGTGTGACCGACCCTGAACACATGGGTCATCGTGGCCACCTCATCATGGGCCCATTAGCTCCCTCCGGTTACAGGAGGATATCGACCGCCTATCACACTACTGTGTACTTAATACACTCTTTCCAAATGCTACTAAATGTAACAGTATACGTTTCAGCCGAAAGAGAGGCTTGGTGAAGTTCAAATATCACATTAATGGTGACGTGATCCCTAATGTAAAATGTATTCGCGACCTCGGAGTACAAATTGATCATAAGTTGCTTTTCGATCAGCATATAGAAAGTATGATTATCCGAGCTTTGAGAACACTAGGACTTGTGAACCGTATCTAAAGACCTTTCTCCAATATAAATCGCAGTACCGTGGAATTCGCGTCCTCAATTTGGAATCCGCAATATTCGGTCTACAGAAGTATGATAGAATGTATCCAAAGGCATTTCTTAAAACACATTTTATAGCGGACGCTTCGGTCTTCCTACGTACGAGAGCAGACTGGACCACTTCTGTATTCAAGCTTTAGAAGACCGACGCACAGTGGCTGGTACTGTTACCCACAATACCATAGATAGTCTATACCTTGTCGAAAACATACGTTTTTTCGTTCCCCCGCGATTAATTCGCAATTCACGCACGTTTGAGATCTCTCGCACCAATACCAACTAAGAGAAAAAACCATCAGTTAAGACACAGCTGTACCTTATGACACTGTACCGAATGGACTGTACAGCTGTACCTTAACTGTACTCTATGACACTCGGGATGACATAACGGTTCTAACAGTACTACATCTTACTAAATCGGTCCAAGCGTTTATTGGGGTACGGTGAAATGAAGAAACGGAAATCATACATAGATGAACCCTTAAAAAAATACAGTTCATTTTTGTGGGGCGGTCGTGTAATAAAAGAAAATCAAAACAATATTTTTCCTTAAAAACCCCATTTTTGATTTTTCTTGTTCAGTTTTATGCACAGAATCACCCCTTGAAAAAAGAGTTTAGGTCCCGAATACTCTTTTCGAAGCAGTTGAGTCGGCATCTTAAATGGGGGACATTGCGGATTGTAAACTACTTCGTCCCAACTTGCCATCGCGGGGAGTAACGACATCGTGTCGTTCTGTCTCCCATAGAGTGAACGCAGATACCGAGGGAACTAACGCAGTCCACAATCTAACCGCCAACAGTCAGTAAAGTCCAACGCCTTATCGCGAGGCACTTTCAAGTGTTCCCAGCGGGCCTACCTCACGCACTCACTTTTAGATTTAGACGGATTTATTTATCCTCTAATCTGCTCACCGATTCGAAGTCGCTTCGCGGCCTCTACATGATATAAGAGGTAATTCAGTTCGAATTTATGACCGTGGCGCCCTCTGCCCGTCAATATCACAAGGGATCAGATGGAAAATGGACCGTTTTAACAGTGGCAGACCTCAGGTCAACCACTATCCCCGCTGCTTAGAAAACGTACGCTTCCAGACTTTCTGGTTATTCGTCGGAGTGCACAATCTATTATTCGCCTGACTACCAGTTTGGAAGGATATCTCCGTCTGGAATTAACCTTCAGGATACCTCCTACCTCCCGACTGGTTATAGGATCGAGGTCACTTGCGCGGTCCTCTCCCTTATAAAGCGGTGATACGGTGTACTGAATATATCGCGGACCACGGCATCCTTTGCCCGGCATATTCACCTGGGATCGGGTAGCCGAATGGTCGTTTCAAGAGCATTTGTCGTATGATTAACAGCACAAGAGAGACAGGATGCCGGTGTCGACTACGACGGGAGAACCCGTCACCCCAGGCTGGTATAACGATTTAGATCTTTCTTTCAGCAGTGGGATGAGCGTAGAAGACTTGGAGACAAGACAATTATCTGACTAGTTCACCAGCAACCCATTAGAGACCGACGCCTTACGGCAAGGCACCGGGAAAGGTAAACATCGGGCAGCCTCTCCCCCTAACTACCAGTTTTGGCAGGATATGTCCGTCGGGAATTAACTTTCAGGATATCTCCGTCCTTCCGACTGGTTACGGGTCCGAAGTCGCTTACGCAACCTCTACCTGTTGTATTACAGCGGTAATTCTGTTTGAATTTATCGCGGACCTAGGCGTTCTTTGTCCGTAGTGCCACACAAAAGAGACAGTAAAATCCAAAAATTCATGGTATATTCATGCTATATAATTTCATGGTATATATATGCACGCTTCAATTGAAACCTTAGTCAACGACAGGCGCTAGATTGAATTAAAAGGTCGGATTGGATGGTTTCTCTGACCCAAATCTGCATACGGCTCGCGGTTAGATGATACTTGGTAAAAGAGTCGGAGCCGCAATTGTTTTTTCTTTGGTTTGCTTGGCTTTCGTAGTATATACCTATTGACAGCTGCGGTTGGAAGAAAAACGACTTTCACAAGTAAATTACACGCTAACGGCAGTGCATTACGAATATCGAGTTCAGCCATATCTACTACAATTTGCGAGGGTCTTTTTTATGTTGCTCCGCCGTGACGCATTCTAGATACAGTTCAGGAGTCTGTTGCGATTTATCTAACATACGTCTTCACACATCTTATTTGTTCACTTAGATTTAAAAACGAATTTAACGAGTGAATTTTGTAGAACCCGACGTTTCGGCGATTTTGCCACCACCAATTATTCATAGACTTTAACGTAATGGACATTCGACAATTATACATAAGAGCGGTCTTGATGTACTTCCAGAGGAATGACAGGACTGCGTCTATTAAACTTCGGGACCACGGAAATGATACTAGAAATCGATACAAACACTGGAGTCAAAAATGAACACGACATACGGACAAAGACATTATACATTTCTAGCTCCGAATCTTTACAATAAACTGACAATGGACGTACAAACGACCGACGTACCTTACGCTACGTTTAGAAGAGTAGTGGCAACTTG
>OX155980.1:10034578-10202078 GCA_944548615.1 Micropterix aruncella
TTGGCTGCAACAGTTAAGCACGGGGGAGGTTCTGTTATGGTTTAGGGGTATTTTTCGGTGAATGAGGTTGGACCCTTGGTCAGAATTCATGAGAGACTGTATTCAGATGGGTACATGAATTACTAAAGCAGTAGAGTTGTTGGATTTTTTCGCACTGAATGTCCTTCGTTATGGTGAGTAATATTTTTTGTCGATCCATTGCACTAATTTTATTCATTTCAATAAAATATATTAAAAGAGTTCACAGGTCAACAGCAATATAAGCAATTTTCCGCGGCAGGGTTAAACGACTGTATTTCGTTTTTAAGCTATTGCATAGCTTTTATCGCGGGCCTAGGCCAGCGCGGCGACCGAATGAAGAAATTTCTTAACGAAAATCAATGATTTTAAACTGATAATTACGTCTAAACGAGTACTGCTTACGATTCGAAATATATGGTAAACAAGAACATTTTCTTAATATTCTTAGCTTTGAATATTTTAGATTTTGTTTATATTACATAATGTAATTAATTTGTGAAATTAGGTCTAACCGAACACAAAAACGACTACTGCGCAAATACTATCTGGCATATTATTATGAAACCTGCACCATTTTAAAGATAATTTAATTATCTATCTTTTTATCTACGATTTTTTTCGAATAATCCGTTTTTTTGCATTATCGAATAAAAAATTCGTGCGCGGTGCTCTATCGGAAGACGTTAAAATTATTCCGAATCATTTGCTTTCGCAGCCGCAAATGATTCGGAATAATTTCAACGTTTTCCGGTAGAGCGCAGTTATCTGATATCAGAAAAAATAAAATAAATAAATAATTATAATTGCATAAGTTGTTAAAAATGCTATGCAATAGCTTTACCGCGGCAGTCCCCGAGTGCCACACGTATTTTTTTTTTATATTCGAAGAGAGAATCAAAAACGATTTCACAATAACCGTTTTGCGACGTGCTCAATATGCAACTACTCAAAAATAACATTAGTATTAAATACAACCCCTTTGTCAGGTAAAGACGAGAACGGCATTTTGTGAAAATTTAACCATTGTCCACTCTTCTAATTGTTTTCCAACCCAGGTAGGTTGCAGAAATGTCTAATAAAGTTTTATGACTCCTCCGATGAATGGACAAGCACGACAAAAAAAAGGAATGGGCGCACTTAGTTACTTTCAAAAATACGACACCTCGATTATTTTGTGGGTAACTATATATATATATATATATATATATATATATATATATATATATATATATATATATATATATATATATATATATATATATATATATATATATATATATATATATATATATATATATATATATATATATATATATACATATATATATATATATATAGTTAATATTTGATTGGATTTTTGTAAAATTTCTTTTTTTAAGAATTTGTTTAAAGGATGACACTTTGATGAAGAAATAAAAATAATAAAAGCCACTTACATAGCTGGAAGGTTTTCCCAGGCTGGATTGGGAAATGCTTATTTTAAATGAGATGTATGCCTGGATGAGCACCACTTTCGACAGTGCAATGTAGGTTTAATGGGATCCCTTTATCGCTAGCGAACGATCGCCCTTCATCCACATCTCAAAAACAAAGCGTATCCTTTAGCAAACCAAAATAAAATATCTTTATTAAAGACAAATTAAAGCAAAAACAATGAAATTTTTATTTTGATTTAATGGCTGGCTGATAGCGAGCCCAACAATGGTATATCGTCCTTTTAAAGAGTGGATATATTCGAATTTCAAATCGAATTTTCGGTATGTCATTCCGCATTTAAGAGACGATTCATTGTGACTTTTTTCATTGTTTTTGCTTTAATTTGTCTTTAATAAAGACATTTTATTTTGGTTTGCAAAAGGATACGCTTTGTTTTTGAGATGTGGATGAAGGGCGATCGTTCGCTAGCGATAAAGGGATCCCATTAAACCTACATTGTACTGTCGAAAGTGGTGCTCATCCAGGCATACGTCTCATTTAAAATAAGCATTTCCCAATCCAGTCCGGGAAAACCTTCCAGCTATGTAAGTGGCTTTTATTATTTTTATTTTTTCATCAAAGTGTCATCCTTTAAACGAATTCTTAAAAAAAGAAATTTTACAAAAAACCAATCAAATATTAACAATATTATACAATTTTATCTTATGTTTTGAACTCTTGTAAATATCATATAGCTTTAAGTAAAACTCTCGACCAGAAATTACGATTTATATCTTATTTCATGGCAACGAGCAAATGAAGTATTTTATTTTTATTTTCATTTAATGGCTGGCTGATAGCGAGCCCAGCAATGGTATATCGTCCTTTTAAAGAGTGGATATATTCGAATTTCAAATCGAATTTTCGGTATGTCATTCCGCATTTAAGAGACGATTCATTGTGATTTTTTTCATTGTTTTTGCTTTAATTTGTCTTTAATAAAGACATTTTATTTTGGTTCGCAAAAGGATACGCTTTGTTTTTGAGATGTGGATGAAGGGCAATCGTTCGCTAGCGATAAAGGGATCCCATTAAACCTACATTGCACTGTCGAAAGTGGTGCTCATCCAGGCATACGTCTCATTTAAAACAAGCATTTCCCAATCCAGTCCGGGAAAACCTTCCAGCTATGTAAGTGGCTTTTATTATTTTTATTTTTTCATCAAAGTGTCATCCTTTAAACGAATTCTTAAAAATATATATATATATATATATATATATATATATATATATATATATATATATATATATATATATATATATATATATATATATATATATATATATATATATATATAATATTAGTATATACATAATATTAATATATATATATGTTATATAATTTTGTATTTATTTATAATATATAATAATATTTATATATGGTATATATCGTATTTATATGTGTTTGTATCTAATATATAATAAAAAATATTAATTTATATAACTTAGTAGATTGTCATAAATTTTAATTTAATTTGTATAAATTTATTGATGTTTTTAATTTTAACTTAAATTTTCAAATTGTATTCACGTATTAGATAAGACTTGCCCTCTTGTCTCAAAATAATATACCGATGTTAGTACCACCTCAACACAGGTTCATACCTAGTGAGGTGGTAAACCGATATGTCAAAAAGATGAATTTCCTTTCTAAGCTAGGTATAATATGTACACTTATTATAAAATGTTTTTAAACTAGGATAAGGATTTTCTTTATGTAAAATGTAACTTGAATTAAGGAAATAAAAAAATAAACAAATTGTCCAGGATAGACTCTAGGGTCTAACCTGGATCGCTAACATCGCCGAAACGTCGGGTGCTACAGAATTCATGAGGTAAATTCGTTATTAAACCTTTTTATAATGACAACCAACCGCGACAGTCTTCGATTCTATATCACACTTCTGCTTCTTCTTCATATTACTCCAAATATCACCAATGATGACCAGTTTAGTGGTTGCCCAAACGCCAAACGAGAAATGTTCACCTATATTTGGTTCTTTTTCGCGTTCTCTCATCATATCTTCTCGACCTCTTCAAACCATTATCTTCCACGACTAGGGCTCGTTAGGGCTCTGGTAAACATTTAAAAATCTTTTTCCACAGGACGAATTTTCTTATTCTTACTCTTTGTCGTTCATGCTGCTCGGCTTTGGATGCTGGGCCCGAACCCGTGTAAGCTTGACGGGCAAAACGCGCTACGATCCGCGATTAATTTGAAGTGGATTACCGCTGACATCAGGAGACCGCGGAAGCGACTTCGGATCTGTGACCAGACTGGATAATGGAGTAATCCGTTCAAATCTGGTAGCAAGGAAGCGAGGTTCGCCCGCTTTGTCCACTTTCCAGTGCCTCGTTGCAGGGCGTTAGTCACTTACGGGTTTGTCGGTGGAGTTAGACAGTGAACTGTTTTTTTCCTTTAAGACGGGTGTTGTTTATAATCTTTATTGTGAAATTTCACGACAATCTCTTCTAACCAACCCTACTATGAAAGCTTTATATGTATGTGTGCGTGTAATATGTGTGTCTTGTTATTGCATTCGAAAGACATAATTGAAATGCAATTCCGTTAATTTTATCTAAACAGAAAATGGGGACCCAGCAGGGAATCGAACCCGGAACCTTACAATGTAAGCCTGTTAGGCGACTTAACCACTATGCCACCGGTCCGCGTGATCATGAACTGACTGATGGTATACTTATGAAGTCTGTGAAATTATCAAAATGTTCCACAATCTATCATATCAGTCAACGCAATAAACGACCAGTTTCCCATCAGTCTGACTAACGTCACGGACTGAACTGATACCAGATTGAACGTGTAAGACGGGGGGGTTACACGTTCAGTCTGGCATCAGTTCAGTTCATGACCTTGGTCAGACTGATGGGAGACTGGTCGTTTATCGCGTTGATTGATGGACTGAACTGAATTTCCATCAGTCCATCAGTCAGTTCGCGGATCAAGGTCGCGGACTGAAATAATGCCAGACTGAACGCGTAACCCCCATCTAACACCCGTCTAAAGTCTCTTACGTTCACTTATCGCAGCCCTCAGTCTTACGTTCACACCTCCCTCTCCCACCGCTACCCCCCCCCCCTCCCCCCGCACAGCTGTTCAGCTATCGCTGTCGCGTCGTGAGAGTATTTCGCTAGTGGTCGCTGTTTAGTTGTGAATCATGTTCTCAAAAAATTGTCCATGCTCATTTTTCTTAAAAAATGTTTTTTTTTGTCACTTATGTAGGACCTCCTTTCTTTGTTGAAAACGCCTCTTGAAAAACGGCCTCAGAGTTGTGTTTTAACATAAAGCAGACCGTTACAAAAAACTCCTTCCTGTTCTCGTTGGAGCTGACGTGGGATTAAATTCTCAATGGGCTCTCGGACTGCTGGCTAGAACTGGATGGGTACGGTTGGATGCGATCAATCGAAACCTGGAAATGCACGCGCACCTCATCGCGCCCAATACGCTGTGACGAAGCCGCGAAGCGTAGCGCCCGTAATCGGCCACATAAGAAGCAAACGATGCAAACGATGCCGTATTGCGAAATCGGCTTCGCGCGGATGACACGTGGATGTGTATCTATGCGATGTTAGTGATCGTATCCCCTGCGGATATTCGTTCAAATACTATCATTTCCCCAGATCATCAACCTACCAGGAGGGAAAGTGTTGTGAACGCGTTTAAAAAAAAATCGCGATGAAGACGGACATATACATTTGAGCCCCCTGGGACGATTAGGACAATTTCCGGATTGCAGTCTGTCTATCTGACTGTCTGTGGCTATTCCTCCACGATAGCGCTCAAAAAATTTGGCAATTTTCAAATGAAAGTGTGTCTATCTGTGTATCTGTGAGTATTCCTCCACGATAGCGCCCAAAGCTTGATCCGATTGATCTGAAATTTGGTATGCAGGCATCATTCGGTCATGGCAAGAGTTGAAAAGATTTTGGTTGCAATATGTCCACCATTAGTCGTATATCATCCTGGAAATATTGGTACTGAAGACTTAACATTTTGGCCTTGTTCGTTCGAAATCGCATTGTAAAGATCCACTAATGATATTTAAAATCCGCCATACGTATTAATCAAATATTAACAGAGAAACAAACCGTCCTGCTAGAGGCGGTTGTAAAACGGAGCCCAAACGGGTTCATCCGCCGGCCGAGGTAGGGCGCTCATTGATTTTATTTACGATATGAAAATTTAAATGATATCAGTCCTTGGCTACTTGCCGGTAAAGTCTTTTGGTAACACAGACTCGGTGGTGGACGATTTCGTGCAGCTTGGGCCACAAGATCCATTTTGTTATCGGATCGGCTCAACTGCTATTCAGCTCCTATTCAGAAGCCTCCTCGAGTGGAAGGCTACCCCGGGTAAGACTCCCGTGTCTCAGGCATCAGAGCTGGTGGATCGGTTTCTCCCGGCGGGATTGCATCCCGGCGCCATTGGACGGTTCGCGCACCGGTCGGCGAAGCCAATCGGCTGTGCATTCTGACTAATTGCTGAAGGGGTCTGGAGACAATGGAAATATACTGTTTCCTAAGCAGCGGGGGTAGATGTTGACCTGTTGTTGTTAAGCCACTCTTGAAATGACCTTTGGCCACTCGATCCCCTGTGGCACTACGGGCAAATAACGTCCAGGTCCGCGATAAATTCTAATTGAATTGCCGCTGTAATACAACAGGTAGAGGTCGCGTATACGACTTCGGTCCCGTAACCAGTCAGGAGGACGGTGGTATCCTGAAGGTTAATTCCAGACGGAGATATCCTGCCAAAACTGGTAGTTAAGGCTGCCCGCTGTTACCTTTCCCGGTGCCTCGCCGTAAGGCGTCGGTCTCTAACGGGTTGCTGGTGAACTAGACAGTAGATTGTCTTGTCCCCAAGTCTTCCATGCTCATCCCACGGCTAAAAGAACGATCTATATCGTTATACCAGCCTGGGGTGACGGGGTCGCCCGTTGTAGTCGTCACCGCCCTACTGTGGTAACACAACAATTTGTTTTCATTGTGCAATTTTTTAAAAATCGTGTTTTGATCACGATGAATTTAATTCGTGAAAATTTTCGGCGTATGATTTTAAACGATTTTAAGTGTAATTTGACAGTTCAGTAGGGCCTCGCTCGGACCAGAAGTGACCGTCGACGCATACAAATTAGCTAATGACTCTATGGAGACTTGTGTATATGGGTGCTACTGCTATAAGAATAGTCCCCACCGAGGCACTAAATGTTATAAAGGGCCTTCCACCTCTAGACCTTTTTATAATAGAAGATGCAGCAAGAACAAACATTCATCTTCGGCAGCTAAAACTCTGGAACCCGAAAGGGAGAACATCAAAGCACACAAAAATTCTAAAGCAGGTGAGGTATGATCCCTACTACACCAGAAGATGAACACAGACAAAGTGCTACCTGGGTATATTTTCATAAAAGGTTATACCAGGGGCTCCAAAAGTGTGTGCCGCGGCACCCTGGGGCGCCGTAGAGAGATATAGGGTGTCGCTAGTGCTTGATCTCTAATTTAATATGTTGCTAAGAAAACGAAAAAAAACCGCAATAAAAAGGTGATAAAGTACCATCATACAATAATATAATAAATGATGAAATATTTAAATTGAAAAATAGTTTGTGGCCCTGCATATTAATTATTAATGAAGACATCGATTTGATTGCATCATAAATTACTGATTTAATTTATCACGGTAACGCATAATACTTAAAAATCGTAAGTGCGCCGCTTTCGAAGTCGTTTTATGCCCAACTTTATTTGATATACGGAGCTTTTGTGACAAGATAATTTGTCAATTATTTGCCAGTATAAAAATAGCTGGTAATAAGGTCGTTTTCTCGATATTAATCATTTTAACATATTGTCACATTAATAGATATATTTTGGTATCCCGAAATATAGTGTATTTGTAACAGAACTTTTTCTACTTATATTTTTCTCACAAAAAATATTTTTGTTATGTTCTGTAAGATTATGTTTTACTGAATTAGTATTCGACAAAATAATATTGGGCCGGTGTGCTAGCGGTGCTTTAAGTACAGGGTGAGTTTTTAATTAGTGACATCCTTGAAGTGGGTGAATCGGTACGAGCAAATAAGCAACTTTTGATTACAAAATTAGAAAAAACAAAAATAAACATTTTTTTTCAGTTATACAAACATAACAGATAAATAAAAGTTTGACAAGCGTTGAGCGCGCTGCGCCATATAGCAATAGATAGAATCTCCCGAATAAACAATAGTCGCGATGTTTTATTTACCGCTAGATGACGCAACGCGCTTAACTCTTTTAATACTAATTTTCAAACCATTAAAATTTTTAAATTTACATTAATACCTAAATATTTATTTTTTGTGTTTTTCTTAGTTTTGTTTATGAAAATTGCGTATTTGGTCGTACTGATTGACCCACTCAAGGATGTCGTTAATTAAAAATTCATCCTGTATATATGCATTTGAATCTAGTGGTACGATGTTTTAGTTAATACATTTTTGCTCAAAATATGTATTTACACTTAGAAATTATTATTCCATAAAATAATGCTCATGTGCCCTTTCTGTATGTATTATATAGCCGGATACTCGGAAAGTATTGTACATAGACTTGTACTTGGCGCGAGTGCGTATAAAAGTAATAGAAACTAAGTTGCAATTGATTAGATTCAGAGAAATTGAACGGGTATATCTAAGAAGGTCCGTCTCTCCAATCCAGATCGAGTTGAAGTTGAAGTAGAAGTGGGAGTACGGCATCGGCAACTCGGTGAAGATCGCGCGTCAAACTCGTTTGGCATGCGAGCGATGGCGATGAGAATTCCGACCGGAGACGAACTGATACGATAGACGCGGGGATCTTATGCATAGTCGGAAAGCTCACTGCGGTTATTTTTGGTAGCCAACGGTTTCGTGCAGCTTGCGTCATAAGATCCATTGTGTTTTCGCATCGGTCCAACTCACGATTCAGCTCCTATTCAGTAGCCTCCTCAGGCCTCGCGGCTAATAAATCGGTTTCCCCTGGGGATTGCCTTCCGGCGCTACTGGGCTCTGACTAATTACTGAAAGAGTCTGGAGACTATGGAAATAAACTGTTTCCTAAGCAGCGCGGTTGGATGTTGACCTGCGGCCAACCACTCTTTAAATGACCAATTAGCTGCCTGACAAAATATGCCATTGGTCTGCGATAGATTCAAACTGAATCGCCGATTAATATACGGCAGGTAGAGGTTGCGCAAGCGACTTCGAACCTGTAACCAGTCTGGAGGTTGGAGGTATCCTGATGGGTAATTCTAGACGGAGATATCCTTCCAAAACTAATAGTCAGGGGGCGAGGCTGCCCGCTGTATACCTTTCCGGGTGTCTCGCCGTAAGGCGTTGGCCTCTGACGGGCAAAATGAATTTACCGCGTGAAGTATGTAACATCCGATGTTTCGGCAATCACAACTACACACGGTAAATTCGTTTTTATCTTATTCATAATACCATTCGATTTCATATAGCCATTATATATGTATAACTCGAGTTCTTCGCAAGCGCAAAGGCTAGATACTTCGTAGCTTTTGCAACTCAATTCCTATGACTTTTTTTAGCAGTAGCGCCGTTATAATAGCTTGTTATTACGAAGTCATGGAAGAAAAGAAGATTGATCCTTGATACTTTATCTTTCTTTTCGCGTCTTCAAAGTAAAAAATGCGAACTGGCATCCTAGTAGGTATGTAAGAAAATAGTAGGTAAAAAAAACACCTTTTTTTAATGTACCTTCTTGTACTTGACTAGCGTGGTAGGTTTCCTGCAGCGAGCTCTTATACTATTAGTAATTCAGCTCGGGACGATCAAAGATGTCGCGCATCGCGTCTCTATAGCTCTTGATTTTACAGTAATATGTATTGTCGAACGATAGTTGGTCGCTCACTAGGGTTGCCACTGAATCAGTGCAGCCGACAAAAAGCGAAACCCTTTGTTTCGTTTAGCGCAGGACTTTCCAACCGATGGGGCGCAGTCCCCTTGTGACGCGTAAGACCTCTGGTAGACGTTAGTTTTTTTTAATGGACAACGGACCGTGTTTTTCGCCGGACAGGTGGTGTTGTTTAAGTCTAAGATCCCATCGTAAATTTGTGCACCTATCAGTTATTACTTTCCTGACGACCTATCGGAAAGGAAAGTATTGTGATCGCGCTAAAAAAAAAATTTGAGATGAAGATGGGAATATATATTTTGAGACTCCCTGAGACGATTGAGACTATTTCCAGACCGATCTCTGTCTGTCTGTATGTCTGTATGTCTGTATGTCTGTATGTATGTATTCTTCCACGATAGCGCCCAGACGCTTAATCGGATTGAGCTGAAATTTGGTATATAAGCTTCTGTTAACCGTCGGAGGAACCCATTAGTTTTTGGAGTCCCTACGCCCTACGGTTGTGGTACCTCCCATACAAATTTGGGGTTCCCGGCGAAAAAATTGTTTCCGCGATAGCGCCCAGACGCTTAATCTGTCTAAGTTAAAATTTGGCATAGAAGCTTCTGTTAACCATCGGAAGAACCTATTAGTTTTTGGGGTACTTACGACCAACGTTTGGGGTACCTGCCATACAAATTTGGTACTAGAGTAAAAAATGTCGCTGTTTTTTCGCACCTCCCCGGATACTAGTCAGGAAAGTCTTGGGGTGACACAACCGATTTTTTAATAGAAATGTGATTTAAATGGAAGTTTACACATAGGGCCATAATATGCCGCAGGGTTGCCTATAAAAATCTTGTCAATATTACCCAAAAAATAGAAATAAAATTGCTTAATATAATAGAAATTGCACCCATTTGTTTGGAAGGTGTTATCGTAAAGAGACCGATCTAAAGAGCTGGAAAAAAATAGGTTACCACCCCTTAACCTGTCACAACCACTGCCAGGTTGCCAGGTGCAAAGAGGTCATTTTTCATCGATTAATCAATTAGATTCACTTGAATTTACAGATGTATTCACTTGACTTTTACACAAAATTTAAGCTACAGCCTTTCTCAACGCGGAGGAAAATGGTTGCGTGCGTAAAACCTGTCACAATTGGGAGTTGCCAGCATTTCAATTGAGGTAGCGAGCAACTTGGGTTGTCGACTACAGCGGGCGAGCCCGACACCTCAGGAAGTTTTAACGATTAGTCGTTCTATCTCCCTGGAGTGAGCGCAAAAGACTTGGACAAAACAGTCCACCGTCTAGCTCCGCCGCAAACCCGAAAGAGGTCAACTCCTTAACAGCGAGATAGCCAGGAGTGTTACCCGGCGGGCTTAAACTCACGCCCTTACTTCGCGGACCACAGCGTCCTTTGCCCGGCTGTTTACCCAGGATCGGATGGCCGATGGTCATTTCAAGAGCAGTCGCCGTGAGGTCCGCAACCACCCCCGCTCTATAGGGCTGCTTCCAGACTCCCCCGACTGTTAGTCGGGGGAGTCTATGGGCCCATGGGAGCTAATGGGCCCATGATGAGGTGGCCACAATGACCCATGTGTTCAGGGTCGGTCACACTCACAAGTCAACACCCATCCGATGGCCTCCACGCATGGGGTGCGAGCCTGGGTAGGACACTGGGTCAACCAGTCTCCCCTGGGAATCAATCCTCTGGCGCTCCTGGACGGTCTGCGCACCGAGCGGCGCAAGCCAATCGATTGTGCTCTCCGACTAACAATCGGGGGAGTCTGGGAACTGTATTGTCTCCTATAGAGCGGGGGTAGTTGTCTACCTTACGGCGACTGCTCTTGAAATGACCATTGGCCATCCGATCCCGGTTCAGAGTCGGGCAAAGGACGCCTTGGTCCGCGATAGATTCGGTGCACTCCGTTTCACCGCTTCGTAAGGGAGAGGACCGCGCAAGCGACCTCGAACTCGGAACCAATCGAGAGACCGGAGAAATCTGGTCACAATTGGAAGTGAGGGCGCGAGTATCTCGAGCCCGCCGGGTTTATTCCTGGCTCACTCGCGGTAAGGCGTTGGACTCTCACGGGTTGTGACGTAGCTGGACGTAGGATTGTACTGTCCAAAGTCTTCTACGTTCACTGCAGGGCGACAGAACGACTAATCGTTAAAACGTCCTGTGGTGACGGGCTCGCCCGTTGTAGTCGACACCGCAAGATGTTAGTCAGAGTGCACAGTTGATTGGCTTACGCCGCACGGTGTGCAGACCGTCCAGGAGCGCCAGAAGTTTGATTCCCAGGGGAAACTGACCATAGGCCAGAGTCCTACCCAGGCTCGCACTTCATGCGTGGAGGCCGTCGGATAGGTGTTGACCCGTGAGTGTGACCAACCCTGAACAGAAAGGGTCTACGTGGCCAACACAGCAAGGGTCCATTAAGGCTTGTACATGCGCCGACGACCTTGGGCGTTTAGGCATTTTTAGATGAAGCGTTTTACCTCTCACCGCACTCGCCCCGGGATCCGCGCGTGCCGCTGCACAGTGGGTCTCGGACGTCGAAATGACAATCGGCAGAACTGTGCTAGGGATATCGGTATATTGGTACCCAAATTCAGTAAATGACAAAAAACAACATTGAACATTTTTTAACATTTTGAACTTCTTTATTATTGTAAAATAATAGGAACTTACATAATATGCTATACATTAAAAAACTAATACCTGCGAGTATTTTTTTACAATATTTTATATTGTTTGAAAAACTACGTCAAATAATGAAATCGAAATATCAATAATTATAAATTATGTACATATTAATTTCTCATTATTTTATTAATTATTTAACAAAAAGATATCTAAAATAAAATTCGCAAACTTAAGTCTATTTAATTTTTACATTCTTTAGGCCGTAAATGATTTTCCGCAGAAATATTTTCGAGGTCAAACCATCATTCGTGATCCTCGCGTACTTTCCGGAAAGTTTTACCATATCGCAGTATAATGCGATATTAAAATCAATTTTTTCAGTATGCGTCGGTTTGTTTTGGCAAATCCGGGCGATTGCTCTTAAAAACAGAGGGTTTCTAACTTAAAAACCTAAAATCGGCGAAGAAAGTCGTGGAAAAATCGTCACATTTCGGTATTTCCCGTCATTTTATACTAAAAAAAGGAAACTTATGGTATTAGCAGCATACATTCGTCTATTGAGTAATTATTCGAAATTTCTTAAAAACTAATTTCCTCGGTAGTGTTCTTCTTCGTTTAAACTTCTTCATCGTCGTTTATGTCACCAAACTCTGCAATAGAGACAATTGGGCAATAAGTAGCGAAACCAAAAAGGATTTCCTTCTCTTCTTCGTATATTTTTATTTTTCTTACTTTTTTATCGGCCATTTCAGTGTGCTTCCTTGTTATGGTTTTTTACTTCATCTTTCTACTTGTCTAGTTTTTGTGTACATGTAGAAATGGTCGTATTCTTCTTTTTTTTTTACATTATATTAATAATATATCGCTTTGGTTGCTTTCTTTTCTGTTCTTTTTTTTATGGCTTCTTCAATGTAAGTTGGATCTCTAATTCGCCAAGTTGAATCCCTAGATGTCGTGTTTCGTTTTAAAACTGTGCTTGGGCGCAGATAGAACAATACACATAGTAAAGAATTTTACCCCCTTTTGCCAGAATGGCGGCTGCTCCAAAATTGCAATAATATTGTAAACATATTAAAAGCATGGTTTTAAAAAGCAGGTGCGAAGTAAATGATGCAGCAGTGGACACCATTGGACTGTTGATGATAATATGGAATATGGAGTCCTATATTTTGCAGTAGACTCCACTGGGCTGAAAATTATAATATAATAGAGGCCAATGCCAAGCAGTGGACGTTAATGGGCTGATGATGATAATACATTATAGTGTAGTCAAATTTTATGAAAAACGAACTTTTAGAAGCAAATCATGTAACTTTTGGGCAACCGGTATTTTTTACCTATTTCAACCATGCTGAATCCGAAAATGCCAGTTGCCCAAGCGAAATCCTGACTGGAAGTAAGATATCCAAGATGGCCGCCAATATGGCGTCGAAACCCGAAATCGGTGTTGTTTCATCAATTAATCAAGGGGTTTGACATAGGAACGCGTCCAAAATGTCTAGATATATGTTTTTGAGCATGGGGAATTTAAAAACACAACGTGAAAAAACATTGGTCTGATATTTCAAGATGGTGGCCAAGATGGCGCCAGCCATATATTACCCTATTTTGTCGTACAAACGAGCATGACGCGTCTCGATATAGGTATGTTTTTAAACATAAGGATTCAAAAACTTTTAACAACGTTGGGCTAAACGATGTATCAAAACAACAACTTAAAGAAACTAAAAAAGATTACTGTGTGTCTCCAGAATTAAGACAGGTAGTACATAGTTTTAGGGTTATAGGGTTTGCAGGGAGTACATAGTTTTATGCAAGGGACGTTTCCTTTACTGTAGCTGTTCTTTAATCTTTTTCTTAATTGACAGGTATGTTTTTGAGAGAATACCCACCTTCCCAAGCCATATTTTCCATTGCTTGAAGATTGCGACTGGGCCATTGCCGGACAGAAAGCTGTTCCAAGTTTCCTGACGCTAAATCTTATTCTTAAGGCGTGCCCAGAAGTTGTTGTTTGCCATTGTAACGAGTTTTGTAACTCACAGAACTGCAGTTGCAGGAAAGAAAACGTTCCTTCTATAGAACTCTGCACTCCCTGCAAACGTACCTACCTGTCTTAATTCTGGAGACACACAGTAATCTTCTTTAGTTTCTGTAAGTTGTTGTTGCCAAAAAGTCGCTTGTTTGTTCCATTTTCGAAAATATTTGAATTAAAGTTTAGCCCAACGTTTTTCTAAAGTTATTTTTTGAAATCCTTATTTTAAAAACATATATCGAGACGCGTCACGCACATTTGTACGACAAAATAGGGCAATATGTGGCTGGCGTCATCTTGGTTGCCATCTTGAAATACCAGACCAATGTTTTTTTACAGTGTATTTTTTAAATTCCCCGTGCTCAAAAATATACATCTAGATATTTTGGACACGTTCCTACGTCAAAGGGGGGCTCTGCAGCGCTAATTTCAGGTTTCGACGCCATATTGGCGGCCATATTGGGTATCTCACTTCCGGTCATAACTTCGCTTGGGCAACCGGCATTTTCGGGTTCAGCATGGTTTAAATAAGGGAAAATACCGGTTGCCTCTAAAAGTATAAAGGGGAGCTCATTTTCGATATTTTGACTAGACTATTAGAAACATATTTATATCCAGCAGCAGCAACAAAATCAAAATTATCAAAATCAGCTAAGTATTTTTATACTTTAGAGATTTTTTTTAATATAACGCCCACTGGTGGTCTATATCCATAATGCGTTCGTAAAATATGTCTAAAATCTTGTTGGTGCGAAACCCAAATAAAAATTTAAATACACACCTCTATGGAATATACAGAGCCGGCTATAATAAGTCGATTTTCTTTTCCCCATTTTTACTGAAATAAAGAATTGCATATTAAAAACATGTTATCTGTAAATAATCACAATATTACGATGAGCTTAAACATTTTACCAGTTCAATCAACGACAGATATCATAATAAATATTCAACGTTCTCACCTAAGGATGAATAAATTCCCTGTATCCACTGTGCGGCACACGCAAGTCATCGTCACTGTCATCGTTCGCGAAAAGGGCGTGGCTCGACGCGGAGAGCGACGTGGACGCACCTCGAACGCCCGCGGGCGAATGAAGCGAAATTCGTTCTCCGTTCGAGTTATATTTGGCATCGCCTTTCCATACTAAAAATGTATGGCGCATATTTTCGTGATTTTTGATGAATTTTAGTAATTTTTTGGTGTCATTATTCAAAAATCTAAAGTGCACATCTATTAACTAGTTTAATAATCTTGCGATTTAATAATGTTCACAAAATTCTGTTGTGTATTACTGTGCAAATTTGTTAGAATACCAAAGGCTGTTTTAATGGTTTTCCTCAAGGTATTTACAAAAAAAATAAGCAAAATGGACAATTTCAAACTTGCACAGATTGTAATGCAGTTATTTGAGAAGCCACTTGTGTGTTTTTTTTATCATTAATGATCTAGGACTCGCAGCATGAGTAAAATAGAAAGGCTCGTTTTGGGTCAAAACACACGGCGCCGCCTTAACCCCCAACACACAGGATGTATCCAACACACAGCATGGACATGCGTTTGTTGACTACCTTTTTTAGTCGGATTCATATTATCCAAGCAATAGAAAAGGATGCATGCATGTATAGCCCGAGAGTGCTGTGTGGCCGTGCCATGTGTCTCGCTCGCAGTGAGCAGTGGCGTAACTATATAAACAAAATGGGTCCCGGTAAAAAAAATAGCAAAAGGCCAAAAGCCAAGGGCTCATATATCGATGCCACCGGTACGGCGAATGACTTTTCTGCAGAAGTTTGGACCAGAATACATGGAAACGACCAGCGCCCTGCTTCTAGAAACGGCGCGGTGACATCACAAGAGTTTACTATGGCAGCATTCGCGTTAATATTCAGAGGTCGTGAACCACTAGTCTAATTTCGATAGGCTTTCTTTCTATACGTAGATTGACGTTCATTCTAGGCTATACTAAATTAAATTAAACAACCAAACTCGACCAATCACTCTTCGCCACTGATTCCGCACGATCACAAACATCACATCAAACAGTTGCAAAGTTGAAGTAGTTGCAACTGCAGACTATTATTGACCCACCGTACTCGCCAGACCTTACTCCGACATACTTTCATGTTTTGCGCAGTTTGGTCAACATTTTACTTGAGAAAAAAATCAACTCTGAAGAGGCAGTAAGACGCTCCTTCAAAGCATTTATTGATCACAAGAGTTTTACGGTAGCGATATTAACCAACTGCCTATAAAATCGCAAAACTGCATAGATAATAGGGATTAATCTTTCGATTAATTAAACTGAATTGGTTTTAAATTGTATCAATAGAAAGGAAACGTCATAGATAAGAATCATACTTGATAATTATTTTTTAATACTTACCATTTCATCAAAGTCTACCGCATGAACATTCTATTTATTGTAGACACTTACCTGAAATAAAAGAAAATACAAAATTAACTATAGCACTCGATTCATTTTAATAAAAATAAACTCGGATTCCTCAGTATATTAAGAAAACTGAAATACCTCAAGAAACGGTAGCCTGCCACTTACATGAAAAACCCCATGGCATTTATTTATTTAAAATATATTATTTGCAGTGAAGATCCATAAAAAAAGTATTTTTGATGTACGGTCACAAGGCACACCATGTTAACAACTGACCTTAGCATATGCTTAGCAAGGTCATTTTTTCAACATACTACGTACGCCCGGAAACAGAGCGGTAATGAAATAATGAGACACATTACAGATTTCCAGCAACATATCCCAGTATGTCCCCTCCATATACTGCTGTAAAACTCGAGCATTCTTAGGAATATATAGTTTGTATTCACACAGCGTATGCAGTTTATCGTTTCGGGTAATCTGCAACGGTTTTCGTTTAAATAGTTATTTAAAATAAAATGCCTGTATGTGCCGTAGGGGATATAGGTAATTAGCCATATTTAATAGTACATAACTCAGAAACGGCTCATAATTACGATCAGACGTTTTAGTAATATACTTATGTTCTACATAAAGAGAGCTTTCTATTGGTATATGATTTACAATTATTGGAAAAGTGGGCCCAAAATGCCTATTCTCTTTTGTGAAGTCAAAGTATTGTGCCACCCTAATCACATCGCATAATTAAAATAAAATAAATGTTTTAACTACAAATTTTGTAAGAATACTTAAATATATGCTAAAGTGAATGACTTTAGTTAATTTAATATTCCTTTAAATCGCTTTAGAAGTACGCAGAGATATATCGATACGTAAACAATATTATATTGTTGGCATGCATATTTAAAAAAATTTTTTTTACAATAAATCAATTAGGAAGATTATACATTTTAAATTACATACATATCGTATTTATAGACGGATTTTTGATTATTCCTTGATTTGCGATTTTTTCTTTATTTTTTATATTATTGGTAAATTATTTTTATTAATTGTCTTCTACTGTTAGTGCTACCTATCCGGCTAGATTTTTTTCATGTTATATAATTTTATTAAATGTTATTTCAGAGCATTCAATGAACATCACGAATTATTATTGATTTGATTCTGATATTATAGGCAAAACAGTGAAAAAATGTTTTTTTTAATAAGAAATTACAAAATTAGCAGATAAGTAAATTTGTCAATCTGTTATAATAGCAGGTAATTGTGAGAGACATAATTTTACGCATTATCACCATAAATGCATCACCATAATTTCGGACAATAAATATATTTCAATTTTTATTTATTTATATTTTTATTTCCATTAGAGTCCCCTCGATGGGAGCCAACCCTGGATGTAGAATCAGGTCATCCCTACCATAATAAATGCATTGTCATCGGAACTTAACCAACACGTAAATGTTAAACTTCATATGATAATATTTGAGGAATTCCCTTAATTCCTCATGGACCCCATAGCCAGAAAACGATTTAGATAAAAATGAGACCAATCCGGATGTATATTTTTTCAAATAAAAAAAGAATTTTCCAAATCAGTTCATAAATGACAGATTTCTGAGGTAACAAACATTAAAACAAAGGATACAACCGAATTGATAGCCCCGTCCGTTTTTTGGAGTCGGTTAAAAATTAGTGAGGAACACGGTCGATCATTTTTAATACCTTCCAAGCCTTTTATAACACGACCTCCTAAAATAGTAATCACGTTATTCCGTTGAACTGAATAGCATGTTGAAAATAGGTTTATGTAGTTATTGTACGTCTGCCGTAATTTATATTATTATCTTACAGCTGCTTGCGTGTGATTCTTAAGCTTGCGGCTAGAAAGCGAGCTTACAGAATCCTCACTCTGTCTATCGGTCACTTTAATGGCGCGTTTAGACAGCAGCAGAATACCGGGCAATAAAATTAACAGCAATCGGAATACATAATTAAATGAAACCAGTCAGGTTTGGGCAGCTGTGAGGAGAACGATAATATTTGTTATGCAACTGTTGAAAATATTAATTTTGTTTATTCAGTGAGAATATTATGTTAATATTTATGTAACGAATAATCTCTAGAAACTTCTTCTCCTGTAGTATTTATTACTCCACAGTTGGATCCATTTTTTTCTGTCAAACTTTCTCGTATCGATGTTTAGTCGTCGCCATGGAAAGTTTAACCATTAATAGAATCCAATATCGTTTATTTGTTAAATTATGGCTTCTGAATCACCACTGTACACTAAAATAATAATATAAAATATTAAGGGCCAACAAACAAACAAAAGGTGCAGTTGCACCTGAGAGTTGCACAGAGACAATGACACTCTTGGCTGAAAACGCAACAGCGGCACAGAATATCATCAGATGAATTATTCCATTCTACTGTCTGCAAAGTAATAATAATAATAATAAAACGCTTTATTCCAAAGAAAATGCAAGCTTATTGCCTGCAGGCAATATTTTAGAGCTAAACTATTGTAGTAATGATTGCCCTTATGATCAGTAACGCCCAATAACGAGCATGGCACTTATTATTACCTATTATTTATCTGGACAGGCAGCTTTGCTGATACTTCCAGATCAGATCTTGTAAAGCTACTCATAATGACCAACATTGGGATTCTATATCGCGTGTTTAAGATTCTATATCGCTGTGTTTACCGACCTCCAGGTTAAACGGCTTAACCGATTAACTTGAAAATCAGTGCCGGATTTACACTTGATAAGGCCCTAAGCTATTTGACCTATTGCTGTAGTATATTTAAGTATATATGACAATTGATCACTCGGACATTTTTTTGGGGGGCCCCAAGAAAGTGGGGGCACTAAGCTATAGCTTGTGTAGCTTATACGCAAATCCTGCACTGGACCGCCAAGTAAGCGGTGTTATTCATAGAAAGTTGTCATTGTTGAAGGGGAGGGGGGGGCGGAGGGGGGGGAGTTGGGGGGGGTCGGTGTTTAAGGTTCGGCGCGTGGGGAGGGCTTGTCTGCTTGCCGGGAAAGTCTTGAGGTAACACAACCTGTTTAACCTTTTTCAGTACTGTTCAAAAATGTTGAAATATTTAAAAATATGAAACATATATTGAACAAATATTTGAAACATACATAGACTCCTGACGGGACAAATAAGCGGTGTGAATCATATAAAGTTAAAATAAAATCTCAAAATCTTTTGAGATTTTAGATCAAGAAAAGTGCCTACCAGCGACAAACACTTACCAAAATTATTATATTGACTGCGGGCACAGGCCAAACCTTGTTACATAATATGTTCTTATTGTAAATTAGGCACTCCCTATTCCGGCATAGTATGCATATTAGAAAGTAATGTTGACAAATGTCTAAAACACAGTAGTTACGTAGTTACTTAATGCTCAATTACTGTTTGTTATTTTTAATAGAAGATAATTTATACAAGTAGGTTTTGCTAGATATACCTAGTTTGAAATAATTATTGGTGGATTTACTTGTTGTAGGTAGTAATTGTAACTGTTTAGGAGTTTTTAAAATGAAAAAAGGATGTGTGATAGGATTTAAGTAGGATTGTTTGTTGTTTGTTTATACTCTTTATTGTGAAATTTCACAATGGGCGGGTTTATTGTCATATGTTTATATATGTGTTTAAATGTATGTGTTCGTGTAACATGCGTGTAAGTGTATGTCTTGATATTGCATTCGATCGACAGAATTAAAATGCGATTCCGTTATTTTTTCCAACAGAAAATGGTAACCAACCGTTATATGAACCCGGGACCTTACAAAGTAAGATCAGGCGACTTAACTACTATGCCACCGGACTATGTGTAGGTAGGTATGCCTATTATTATAAACTGACAGGTATTATTATAAAACTGACAGGCTGACAAAAGCGATTTTATTGTGATACATGCAACTCATCAAAAAGCACCGCACACACATCGACGAAGAGTTTCCGTTCTTCCAGGCGCTAAAATGCAGACGCGGACGGCCAGGCGATCGTTATCACGGAACAAGAGGCAGAGCGATACGGAGCTATACGAGGGAGAAAGAGAGGCAGCAGGTAACATTCAGCGATAGAAAATTAACGGCTACAGAAGGAATTTCGGCAGCAGAACGGATCAGGGCGCCCGGGATTCCCCTTTTATCACATGCAGGACTCAACGGCGAGCGAAGCGATTTTTTAAGATAGTTTAGGAAAAGCGATTTCCCGATAGCGACGGGCGTGCGCTTCACGCCGCCTGCGGGGGCGTTTGTTACTGCGAGACAATATGAAAAAAGGGAGTACGTGCAAGCGGTATAACAGTCACATTATCGATTTTTCAGCCATTCAACAAAAAGTGCTTTATTAGAATATATATTTGTATTGCATTAGGCAGTACGTATGGCACGTACTATTTCAATTCATTTTATTGTGATTGTGGTGTAGTAACATGAATTTTTACAAATATTCAATGCCGCACAACCTGCCTTTTGGGCGTAATTTTTTTACAATTCAACTACAAATAAAAATAAAAGTTAAAAAAAACATATATAATAATAACACAAAATCAGTTAGGCTCAAAAAATTAAATAAGGTAGGTATTAACATTATTTTACAGATATAATTAAAATTTACCCGGAAGGTAAACAACAGTAAATAACGCAAGCGTATCAAGTAAACAGTGGCTTGTGCATACTTCAAACTACATAACCTAATAAAATAGTATCTAATAATATATAAAAATATTTTTAATATATTTATATTATATTCTTTATTCTTTTATGTTTACAATTTTGCGAATGTTAAGGTGTATTATTATGCTTCGATTTAAAGTAAAGTCGTACGTAAGTTAATCAAAAAATTAATAGACGTTTCATTCAAATAAAGCTTTCAAACCATTAATTTTTCTGGACCTACTACTACTTTTTTAATTTTTTTTTAAGATTAATTGTTTTTTTTCACACACGAATACAAAACATTAAAATAAAAACAGTAAAAAGTTAAATAAATAATATTCAAAGAAAAAATCAGTAATTACGACTGTAAATTTCGGAGTTACACGTTTCCGAAAAACAACCCGGATATTTTTTTCTAAAAATATTTTTTTTTTCTGAATATACATACATTATTAGGATATTAAGCAATTGGCTTGCATAGGAGATTATTCTAAATAAAAAACTGATTTGAAAGTCATCTACAACTTTCCAGGATTTAGCATTTAGTTACAGAGGATTTTTATATACATCTTTCGGATATAAAATTTATTTTCTCAGTAATAAAGGCCTTAATCAAATAAGTTGTAGATACAATAAAAAAAAGTATTTAGTTTCACGTGCCGAGTTATCCTTGAAATGGATGTCGGCCTGTCGCGAACACCTTGTATTAACTAACAAAAGTTATTCAGTATTTTATCTCTCCTGAAAACCTCATAAAGAATTGACTCAATATTTAAACTCCGTCCTCTTAGAGAATCCCTCTAGTTTGTATATTATAGACTGAAGAAGAAAACGTTGTTTGAAGTGCTAAAGTAAACGTATCCTTTAGTCTCATTTTTAATGCCTACAATAAAAACATAATAATATATAAAAAAGATTAAAAAGCAATAAAACTCGAATTACTTTGTGATCCCATAATCGAAACTGATATGGTACAATAAAATTGCTGTTAATTAAAAGTATTCTGTTTCCAGATGCATTTGAAATGTTCAAAGGCACCGTAATATAGCAATAACGACTGATAAGCGTCGAGTTGAATAGAAACGAATGTAAAAAGAAAACTATCCCACGAAGGTGTTGATCGTAAATGAGCTGTACGATACCGGGGCCTGGGAACGTCAATAAAGCACTGATATATTTATGGTAAGGCTTTTGAAGTTGGGGCTCGAAAGAATATCTATCTCATCTCATGTTGAGTTTTCGCTTACGGTTATTACTCGATTACTATAATATAATAATCGCACCGAAATTGCTAAATCCACATATTACTTAATCACGTTTTTGGGGTTTTTGACCACCCCATCCCCCTCCTCTCCCCCAGGTCAACAGACACAATCAGCGAGCGCGTGAAGAATCGTGAACCCAGCGTTTGTAAAGTGTTTGTTTGAAGACTCTTCCACAGTGAGGCATAACTCCGGATCCTTCGTACACTTTTGTACTTCTTTTAAACTGTCCCCACTCCTCGTCGGCCCGCCGTTGAGCCTCCAGTCCCGAGAGGAGTGGAAACGCCTTGACGTACGTACTGAGAAACTCCATGTGTATATCCGCCATAGTTGAAGCACCACACAACCACCTTAATCTTTTAAAAGATCGAGTTGGAGCGTGCAGCGGTGCACTAGTTCCGAGTTGCAACAGTGCCGCCGCGGCGCAGAGCGGGGACCGGCTTGCCAGCGTGCGCAGGATCAGACCCGGGCCACTCAATCGTAGACGAGCGCGTGGACTATCAAGCACATCGCGCCAAGAGGTTTCTTCAACGCGGCACTGCGCCATTTCTGTGCAGGTTTAGACCAACAAAAATTACGATGCGGTGACCAAAGTTGATTACGTAATCAGGACGCCCCCCCCCCCTCCCCACACGTAATCAAGCGTAAGCCTCAGCCCCCCCCTCCTCCCCGTCGGTGATTACGTAATATGTGGACGGCCCCGTATTGGCTTAGGCCCACCGAGTGGGTCCTTTATTGTCACCTTGTGTCTGCTTTCCGTTGCATTTTCAGTGTCTACTCTCATTTGAGAGATGATTTGCAAACATTTCCGTTAATTATTCAGTGATTGCAGATATCTAATTAAGTAGTAAATATGCTCTAATAAAAGTGGGATAATTTACTAGCATATACTTATCCAAGACTTTCCCGGCGAGTAGCCGGGGAACCATGTCATCTGAATATTCATTTAATAAATTAAGTCGATAAGCAGTTGGCGAAAAATTCAATTAATATGCGACGCAACGCAATGGAAATTTGAATTTCGAAGCGTGTCATCTCATTCAATTTAAAAATCTGATTTCAAACGCAGGTCACCGTGAGCCTTCGACTCACTCATTCGATTTAACCTTCTAATTAAGGCCCAAACAGCCCTTCCGGTATCCTTCTAAGAGCTTATCAAAGAAATCTAAAGTACTAGACGTTTGTCAGATACGAAACGATATGAAAATCTCACTGTACTATTATGATTACGAATATCATCATTAAATTTATCTCATCACCTAATCCCATAAAATAGAACAAGCTTTGCACAGAAACCTGATTGGTCCAAATCGGGACTTGACGTAGGCTGCGGTATATATGGAGATCGACCAAATCTTGAAAGAAGTTTAAACTTTGGGAAATACGCCTCCATATTCCAAGCGGAGGTATACGCCATTATTGAATGTGCGGATATCAACCTCCATAAGAACTACGCCAACCACCGTATCTATATCCACTCGGATAGCAAGGCAGCTCTTATGGCACTAGCCTCGAATACCATTAATTCAAAGCTGGTGCAAAACTGCGTATCACTACTGAATTCCCTGGGCGAAAAGAACAGGGTAATTCTAAGATGGGTTCCCGACCATGCAGGAATCGAGGAAATAATAAAAAAAGCCAACGAACTTGCTAATACGGGAGCAAAGGGAACGCTATACGGCCCTGAACCTTGCTGTGGCATACCAAAAAGCCTTGCAAACCTAATGCTCAAAAAATATGTTTAAAACAATCCGTCAATCACTGGAACAACACGCCAGGGTTAAATCAATCGAAAGCGCTAATTTAGACTCATCGTAAGACTGCCCGTGGGGCATTATCGCTAAAGAGGAACAATCTACGCATACTGGTGAGGGCGCTGACGGGGCATTGTGGCCTGAATAAACACATGTACAACCTCAAGCCCCGGGACACGAAAATGTGCAGGTTCTGTCAAGGGGCAGAGGAAACTCCCATCCACCTCATGTGCGAGTGTGGCCCGTTGATGCGTAAAAGATACACCCACTGGGGTGGTCACAACCTCCAACCTGAGGAGGTAAAACAATCTGGCGCCAAAAGCCTGTTGAGGTTCTTAAATGACAAGAGGCTTAGCGCAGAACTATAGTAGGTGGCAAACATAATATATCAGCAATGGTCGCAGTGTTACAAGGCTCATAAAGACCTTAGAAAAGCCCCACACAACAAATAAAACAAATAAAAAAGAATGTGTAGGTACGTCCGTCTGTGTCCATGACCTTGGCGAGGGTCGTCCGTTTGAAGGTCGGTCGCTTAGGCCTTTCTGAATCAAATTCGCCTCGATATGGGCACAATTTAAACAAATGTGTTATAACGGTCGCGGAATGTGAACCGGTCGCGGAGATGCGGACGCAACGGTTCCGAGCGCGCTTACACTCTTGCTTGACACCACTTGCCACACACTTACCACACCACCACACGCTAGCCACCTACCACACGCTACACAGCCAATTACATTATTTAACTCACACAATAGCCAGTTATTACAGTGGAAACTGGCTGTGAGCTACTATTTAGTATTATTAAATAACACTCGACAATTAATAAAAGGCTTTTGATGAATGAAGAATCAAATACATAAAACAATACTAATTTCATAAATAAAATCGATGAGCGCCCTCTCTCGGTCGGCGAAGGAACCCGTTTGGGTTCAGTTACACAACCGTCTCGGGAGGAGCTATTCCTTTTCCGGCTAGCCTCGGGCGGCTCGACGGTAATATTTGATTTAAATGACATAATTTGAATATTATTAGTGCAGCTTATACATAGATATTCCAACCAAAATGTCACAATATGATTTCGGCCCAACAAGGCATCTGTGTACCAAGTCTCTAAGTCCAATACTTCGAGATTGCTATTCAAAATTATTATTTCGAGACTGTTGGACCGATTTCAACCACATCCTTTTCAACTCTTGCCATGACCAAATGAGGCCTGCATGCCAAATTTCAACTCAATCGGATTAAGCGTTTGGGCGCTGCCGTGAAGGGATAAACACACACACATACACACACAGACCGACTTTAGTTCAAATAGTGGCTAATAATGGACAATAATAAGTAATAGATATTTCCGTCTTCATAACGAAAAAAAAATGCGCGTTCATAATACTTTCCCAGGAAAGTAAAAATGACCTTTGCTAATAAATCTCCAGGATTAACAAAAAAACGGAACGGTACATTATGATTTCACAGACAAAAAGAAATTCTTTAAAATTCTTTAAAAGTTTATATAAGAAACTAACTGCGCCCCGCGGTTTCACCCGCGTGGTGATGGAAAATTGAGATAATAGTACTAATAGAAACATATATAATTATACATTATATACGTGTAACTCCAACGGTTTTTGCGGCGCACACCAGAATATCTGGCAGATGGCAGATTTTTTTTCTACTTACTTGACACTTATCGTTATATTTTAGATAATTCACTCTATATCTTTATAAATTATAGCCTATGTGTTATTCTGATGTGTAAGCTATATTATTGTAGTTTCATCAAAATCCATTCAGTGGTTTTTGCGTGAAAGAGTAACAAACATCCATACATACATTCTTACAAACTTTCGCGTTTATAATAGTAGTAGGATAAATAATACGACCTAAGTTTTTGGGGAACAAGACCTCACTAGCCTGTAGGTAGGTACTCCGTTTCCGGATGCCCTCTGGTATATAACCATTTCTGGCATGCAATACCTCATTGCCGAATTTACAAATCTGTCAGTATTATACACGCTGCATGCTGTATTATACAATCAATTATGCAATTATGTACCAGTACTGTAATACCGTGTCTGCATGCAAACCGTGAAATGATCCCTCTTTCACCAGTCCTTCCAAGACCATTTACCTTAACTGAAACAACCATCCGACTAAGATGATATAAGTCCAAACCTTTTCATTGTTATGAGTTAGATTATTGGCAGCCGTCAGTGGTGTCTTGTAAAAATCAGAATTGAACTTGGTCGAGTATAATTCTTAAATATGAAGAAACTTCTCTGCGACCGTAACCTATGACTGCACCTTAGGATCTACATATTCTACACCTTCTTATATGGGACAGAACGCTTCTATGGGATGACCCCTTATTATACTCAGACTCTGTGAAGAAAACTGTAGGCCCTTTAAATGTGAGATTACAGAAGAATGCTCTGAATTTCGTGAACGGACAGAGTATCGAATGTTGAAAAATGATACATTTCGAATGGACAAAGTAAAAAAAATATATAATTCCACAAAATGCAAGTTCTCTCAAAAAATTTGCATTTAAAATTAAAAAAATGATGAAGTCGATTTTAAGGAAATAAAAAAGTGTCACTATTTTCTATATTTGATTAAAAAAAATATTTTCTTCAAAATATTTTTTAAGCTATTGCATAGCTTTTATCGCGGGCCTAGGCCAGCGCGGCGACCTAATGAAGAAATTTCTTAACGAAAATTAATGATTTTAAACTGATAATTACGTCTAAACGAGTACTGCTTACGATTCGAAAAAAATATATGTTAAACAAGAACATTTTCCTAATATTCTTAGCTTTGAATATTTTAGAGTTTGATTATATTGAATAGTGTAATTAATTTGTGAAATTAGGTCTAACCGAACACAAAAACGACTACTACGCAAATACTATCTGGCGTATTATTATGAAACCTGCACTATTTTAAAGATAATTTAATTATCTTTTTTTTATCTACGATTTTTTGCGAATAGCCCGGTTTTTTTGCTTTATTGATTAAAAAATTCGTGCGCGGCGCTCTATCGGAAGACGTTTAAATTATTCCGAATCATTTGCTACCGCAGCCGCAAATGGTTCGTAATAATTTCAACGTGTTCCGATAGAGCGCAGTTATCTGATATCAGAAAAAAATAAATAAATAAAATAAATAAATAATTATAATTGCATAAGTTGTTGAAAATGCTATGCAATAGCTTAACCGCGGCAGCCCCCGAGTGCCACACGTATTTTTTTTTGTACTTTGTTTATTGAAATGGTATTATTCCCGAGCTTTTTTAAGCCTGGGTGTTCTTCTCCTGACCGGCGGTTTTCTGTGACTCTCGATTTTCTCTTGCATTAATTGGTTGCATTTTGAGTCCATCATCCGAATTATTAGAGTTTCTGTCTTTTACAGTACCAAGTACTTTTATATGTTTCCTCGTTAGATTCGTCATTCGACACAACACACTCTATTTAGGAATTCCTTAAATGAAAATCATCCTGTTTGTAAGTTATATTGTTACCTCAAGAGAATCTCTAAATTCATTAATTTTTTTTCGCGCTTTACGGCGACCGAGTTATTCCGAATTGTGAAATTTTGTCACTCAATTAATAGTGACGTGGTTATTACATAAGAATATATTATTACAGAACTTTCTTCCGAACGAAATGTATTATTTAGTCAAATAAATGAATATAAATTTGTTTTCGCTGTCCGCTGATCGGTCGTTTACATATTATTACCTGTTCGTTTATTATACGCTGAACCGCAGTAAATATATTAGCTAATATATTAACCGCAGTAAATATATTAGCTAATATATTAACCGCAGTAAATATATTAGCTAATATATTTACTGCGGCTGAACTGCGATATTGATATAGAATCGCGGAATGTTGTAAGAGGGGAATGAACGGCTTTTGACTTTGATAATGAAAAGGATTGCAAAATTATGCTTTCTGACGTGAGGCGTGATAAAATAAATTTAGTCCGAGAGCCCACTGATAAAATTCGAGCTCTCTTATTTTTCTAAATAGCGGCTCTCGAAAAGTAGTATTTTACGTGCCTTGACGATAGGAGTGATACCACCCTAAGCATAACATCGTATAATCAAAATAAAAGTAATAATTGCAACTACAAATGTAATATGAATCCTACTACTATTATAAACGCGAAAGTTTGTAAGAATGTATGTATGGATGTTTGTTACTCTTTCACGCAAAAACTACTGAATGGATTTTGATGAAACTTTACAATAATATAGCTTACACATCAGAATAACACATAGGCTATAATTTATAAAGATATAGTGTGAATTATCTAAAATATAACGATAAGTGTCAAGTAAGTAGGAAAAAATCTGCCATCTGCGAGCTATTCTGGCGTGCGCCGCAAAAAACCGTTGGAGTTACACGTATATAATGTATAATTATATATGTTTCTATTAGTATTATTTGCACAATTTTCCATCACCACCGCGGGGCGCAGCTAGTAATTGGATAAAGGTGTAAAGTTCCATGTAAAAGTTTACTTGATAATCTTTAATATCTTTCTTATAAAGAAATGACCCAGAGAATTATCGAAAATGCTTTTTTTTGATTTCGATTTTATAATGACATCCCAGTTTCAATTATTAAGTTAATAAGTTGATTAAGTATTCAAAAGGTTTGGAAAATCTTTCAAAATACGCTACCAGTAGAATTCGGCAAAAAATTTCAGCACAAAATAGGAACTCCGCTTAAAAACTACTTAGTGATTGTTTTTAAAGAATTTTTGTACAGTATACTTTAAAAGGTTTCCAATGTTTAGAGTATTCTACAAATTTTTACTCTGAGATTAACGAAGATTTTTCATTTTATATCTCTACAGCGATTAAAGCCTTTTGAGTAATTTTTCCAAATTTTGTTCATGGATTTCTTGCTACATAGACATATTGCGGTATAAGTATTTGTTTGTATCGTAATTCGCGTCTTTCTTTGGCTACATATCCATGTATAATTTATAGCATGATAATTTGTAAGATTGCTAATATGTGTGGGACGATGTTGACAGTCTTTGGCGGCCACGTTGTGCTGGTGGCGTCTGTCAAATCTATTGTTTATTATTCAGTCACTGGTGCCAAATCACCCTGGCAAGTTACACAATTAAGCAGCACTTTAAAACTTTATTATCGAAAAAAGTGTTCGTTAGTGCATCTCTCGCGGAGGTGACGTGAATTGGCCACCAAGAAATCGTGCGATTTGACCCCGCTAGACGTATTCTTATGGGTTTTTTTGATGTCACAGGTCTATGCCAATAAGCTGCAATCGACATACGTCCTCATTTTCAACATAACCCACGCCATCGCCCAAATTTCATAACCTTTATTCTCAATCAATCCATTTTGGAAAAAAATCCTATACTCTGGCCAAATTTCAAACCCTTTTTACTTTGTGATTGTAAAGATTTAAATTTTTTGCTGCGATTATAATAGCTTTTTTCGACATAACGCGGCCGAGATTTGTTAGCTCCCATCATAGGGTGGTATAGCAAAGTATCTCTAAAAATAAAAATAAAAATAATAAAAACCACCTTGCTACCGATAATTGATTACGGAATTGTACAGCTATACCCCAGGGTGTGCAAGTCCAAGCTAACAGAATTAGAGAGGCAATATCGAATGTCATTAAAAACATCCGGTAATTTTCCACGAAATACAAGCTCTGAAGTAATTTGGGACATGCTCGATGAGGATCCCTGGTACATACGTGCCAGAGACCTTCATGAAGACATGCTTCGCAAATTGAAAGACCAAGAAATCCCAGGACTTACTCTTCCTGGGGATAGATACAATAAGTTGAACCATCACAATCCTATGTTGCCCGGCCTGCGTACCGGCAAAATTGATTATGTTTGTAAAAAAGAAAGAGGTTAACCCCTCTCCAAGCGAACGGTCCCTCCTCGCATCCCTATCCTTTAGCCTTAGAAATAGAAATAAGACATATAGCGTAAGCATGAGCCAGTTCTCATATGGACTGAGCCCAATATATTATTACATTAGATCTTACCCCAAGACACATATGTAAACAACACTGCTCGAACTTGGCGAGCCACAAAATTGTATGATAAATTATATAAAATAAAGATAATTCTATTCTATTCTATTCTATTCTATTAATAATCATGAAGCCTTCGTCTGTTTGCTTTTTTTAAAAATTTAGAATGTGTATTTTCTGTGTAAACGAAGTTTAAAAAAAAATGGCAGAAAAAAACCAGAGGGCCCCGCTTTACACACCCCTAATCAGCACGTTGAAAACGGGACGTTGTCTTTTAATATAAGCTGTCGACAAAGAAGACGTTCATTTACATATATAGCCTGCGCTTGTTATCACCTTCTGAAACCAGCTTCTTTGAACCGTTGCCTTTATAGTACCAGTCTTGCACATGTGCAGTGCGCTTGTCCCAGCGTTTCTAATCTAAATATTAAAGCTTGACTGCATTTTAGCGGTGAGTTTAACGGGCTAACCCAGTCAATGTATACATCCGACCTTGCAACTCCGGACAAGTTATGTATGTAGTTCTAATTTGCTAGGTTGTTAGCAGCTGTGTTAATAGTAAGAGATAGGGACACGGTATCGATGAGAAAGTATCGATACTGTACTCGTGAGTAGTATCGAATAAAAAGTATCGTACTCATAAAAGTATCGACACAAAAGTATCGATATCGGTACTTTTTTTAGGAACTTTTTGTGTTTGTTTTATTATTGTGGATTTGTGGATATGGACTATATACATGCGCACACGAATAGGTCAAGCAAATGGTAGGTTTTGTACTTATAACAATAAAATAATAATAAAATGTATAAATTGACAAATCAACGTTTATAATTTGTTTCTTTAAATTTTATTAAATTTCCCACTCTTCCTCTGTGCGATCACTTTAAAACAGAAGTTTATCCAGCCGTTTTGGCGCTAATTGGTTGCGTGTTTTTGTTATTGCATTGCCTGCCTTTGAGTATAAACGTTTGGATAGGACCGATGTTGCTGGTATTGGTAAGTACTGTCAGGCGAGCTTGTACAATTTAGGAAAAACCACTTTAATGTCTTCCCATTGTTTTAATGGATCGGTTGAAAGAGGTGACACCTGTGCAGACAACTAATGGCTCATTTCATCCTTATTTTCAGACTGTAATGATGAACCTGCTTTATGGTTTCGTTTCGTATGTGCCAACTTCTTACGGTGATTCCGCATAAAAAACTTTATTTTTACCCAATACATTTCAAATTTCTCTGTACCATAGTGAAGGAATGAAGCAATACGACTTGTTATTTTTTAAACCGGCAGGCATAATCATGAGTCATGAAGCCTAGTTTTAAAAAAACATTCTTAAGATTTATTCGATGTCATACTTGCTAAAAAGTACTCATTGAACAGAAGCTTTTATTTAAAAAGTATCGAGTACAAAAGTATCGGTATTGAAACAAAAGTACTAGACACCAAAAAACATAGAAAAAAATCCGTGTCGCTAGTAAGAGACCAAGGGGGCAATTCATGAAAAATTTAGCATGCCAGATTTGTCTATTGACCATTTGATTTACATGGGCCATAGACAAATTAGCATGATATTTTTTTTAAAGCTGTGCGTAATGCTCAAAAATCAGCAAAATATAGGCAGTTTTTTTTCGATCTTAGCTCTATATCTTCTAAAGCATACGTCATACAACAAGTCATTATATTTCTTTCAGTATAATAAATTTTCTACATTTTTTATACAAATTTTCAAGGCAGTGATTTAAAACACCGTCAAAAACAAAACATTTTGAACCGCAATTTTCGACGAGTTCTGTATGCGGTAAAACCGTCTTTAAATTGTTTATAATGCCAAACAACACCGATAGTCTTTGATTTCATATTACTCCCTATACTTCAATCGAAATTCTAATACCCTCGAGTTACAGGCAAGGCCCTTCCTTAATCACCGAGTAATGTTGTACGCTGTTGGTATTGGATATATAGTTTTTTTTGGTATTTTATTTCGTTAGTTCATGCTTTTATCAGTAGAAATATTATTTTTTAATAGATTATAAAAAGACATTATAATTCTACCTTCCTACATGTATATTTCAATCCTAATTCAATGACTATTTCAATTTTATTAGGTGTGGTCTATTTATTTTCTTCATAAATTTCATTCTATATCTATTATCTATTGATGTGCTCAAACACGCTTATGTAAATTAACTAGAACCAACGTATAAGTAAGAGTACCTTAGTATGGAAAAAGTGCAGTCAGTATTAAGCGATGTGTAAAAGCAATTTAAAAAATCATAATGAATAAAGCTTAAAGTTTGAAGAAATATATATTTGTCAACTACTCAAAAATAAATTAAAAGAAGTTTGTATGATTTGGACGTTCTGGCTAAAGCCACCACAGAATCCTATATGGTCTGGGACTGCATGCTAAAGCTCAACGAATTGGGAAAAGCCAACAAAATCACCTTTACCCTTCAGGCCTCGGCCCCTCAGCCGATTAACAAGTTGATGTCCCAAAATTTTTTTGTAAAAATTAGTTAAAAAATTGAATTACGACACTGTCTCACCAAAACATTAATTACTGCCAAACCACTGTATCCATAATTAAAATAAAACATATTAACATAATAAAACATAATAAAATAAAACAAATTAAATTAAAATAAAATTAAAACGGGGTCGTCACGCTGAATTGTGTTTTGGCCGATATCGGCCAATCGGGGCTCTAGGGGTTAATATGGATACCGGGCCATCAAGGCATACCCGGCAACGAAGAGGCCGACAGACTGGCAAAATTGGGCACACTGGAATGCCCGGTGGAGCCAGTTGTTGGGGTACCCTTCGCTACAGGTTATAAAATCAACAGGGACTGCTTGGAGTAGGAACATCGGGCATCCTGGAAACAGAGCAAGGGATGTCGCCAGGCAAATGCCACGATGGAGCAACCAATTCAAAAGAAAACCATGGCCCTACTTGAAATGAGCAAGATGAACCTTAGAACCACCTTCGGTCTCCTCACCGGACACGGGACCCTTAGAGCACATCTATTCAACCTCGGCTTCACCGAGAGCAAGGACTGCCGAATATGTGACGAAGAACCTGAAGACAGCATACACATCGTTGGTCGCTGCCCAGGCCTCGCTAAGACACAGTTTACTGGGACAAGCCTTTCTCGAACCCAGCGATCTGCCCAACTTGAAGGTCAGTGATCCGCTTGGACTAGTAAGCAGTACCGGTCTACCAGCTGACCACTGACCCAGCCACAAAGTAGGTAGTTACAAAAGATCTTATAGATCCAGGTGACATCAAAGGCTGGAAACAAGACCCCCACTCCGTTTACTACTACTACTACTTGTATCATTTTTAGGCAAAAAGTAGAATATGTTCAATTCATGAAACTATGTTTAATGCTATCTCATGTATGACTAGATATGTAAGATGTAGCTAAATTGGTTTATTTTTTGTCACCTAAATTATTGACTATCTTTCTTGATGTTTAGGTAAAATAATTTTATTTTCATTCCATTAAGATGATAATTATTATTATTTTTATAAGTTTAATACCATTGGCTATTTAATTTCCTATTAATTACAAACTTAACTATTTAACCTATTATGACTAGGGTGAACATGAATGATTAATGTTAATTTGGGAAAATTCAGTAAAATTAGTTTATCGAATTTATGTTCTTTTTTTTAAAAAAGTAATTTAGGTTTTTCTGACGGAAATATTGCAAACCAAATGGGTAGATTATGCGAAATTCTTTAACGCTTGTTTGTACCATCAGCGACAAAAGAAAAGTTCATTCATCTTGTATCTCTTGGCTGTCTTTAGACATTGTGTTTTCCAGTCCGCTGTTGGCACTCCTCGTCATAGTAGACATATCACTACAGAGCGGATGTATGATAAGATAAAAAGTGGATGAAAATTTGGATTTAGCAATAAAATCGTCTCCGAATAAGAGCAATCGTAAGCCTCCGCATTGTTGCTCAGAGAGCATATCGCGGTTTATTATGAGATCAGCTTATTATCATTTTATTATAATTTCAAATATTTTTAAAACAATATCTAACCACAGAGAGGTCATTGGAGACCTTAATAGCGGTCTGCGGGCCGGAGATAGAGTCATTAACAGGCACACACAAAGTAACATGGAGTCTTATCACGTAAGCCTAATAGGAGTCCATTTTCAGTTTACGTCCGGGACATTTTAAAAAATAGTTTTAAACATCTTTTTCCGTACTTGCCATTAGGATTTACGTCCATTAGACGGGTCCCAAAAAGGACAATTGGGCCGGATAACAAGTTCGTTATGAAGCACAGTATACCGAGAGAATGTATAGAGGTTGTACCATACATGTTTGTTGCTATCCCAGTCCCAATTTCGAAAAACATATTATATTATAATGATTATTTGCATAATAGCAGGTCGACCCAGTAGCGTTCATTTCACGTCATCAGCTTGATCGACTGAAATCATCCGTGAACGAAATAAAAGAAATGTTTAGCTTTTGGCAAACATTTACGTAAACCATGATAATGTTAAAAAACTTGCGTAATTTTGTAATAATAAAACCGAATGCAAACCAAAGTGCTGAATAAAGCATCAGATATCATTGGGATATTCCGCATCAATATTCTTCCACCGGTAGGTAACTCAAGAATAACTGATTTTTAGAGTACGACTACAATTAGTGTGGCTGGTGGGACGAGCGAGCGAACCGTAAATTATATAATTAAGTATTAATAAATTCTGTTTGCACTCAATAGAAATGGAAATAACACAAAAAAAAATACGCGTGGCACTCGGGGACTGCCGCGGTAAAGCTATTGCATAGCATTTTTAACAACCTATGCAATTATAATTCTTTATTTATTTTATTTTTTCTGATATCAGATAACTGCGCTCTATCGGAAAACGTTGAAATTATTCCGAATCATTTGCGGCTGCGGAAGCAAATAATTCGGAATAATAATTTAAACGTCTTCCGATAGAGCACCGCGCACGAATTTTTTATTCGATAAAGCAAAAAAAACGGATTATTCGAAAAAAAATCGTAGATAAAAAGATAGATAATTAAATTATCTTTAAAATGGTGCAGGTTTCATAATAATACGCCAGATAGTATTTGCGTAGTAGTCGTTTTTGTGTTCCGTTAGACCTAATTTCACAAATTAATTACACTATGTAATATAAACAAAATCTAAAATATTCAAAGCTAAGAATATTAGGAAAATGTTCTAGTTTAACATATATTTTTTTCGAATCGTAAGCAGTACTCGTTTAGACGTAATTATCAGTTTAAAATCATTAATTTTCGTTAAGAAATTTCTTCATTCGGTCGCCGCGCTGGCCTATACTATCCGCAGTACAAAGTGGCGAGTCAGGTAATTTATCATCGAAATCGAGCCATCTCTTTCGCACTTGCACGGCCTTATGGAGCGATACCTGTAACCGTAGTGTAGGTAGTTTACGCATACAAAAGGAATGTCGATAAAGTAATGAAACGAGGGAAATAAATATTATTTCAGTATTATAAAATCGAAGACTATCGCGGTTTTTTGACATTATAAATAGGATAGAAAACGAATTTACCGCATCATTTTCTATCCTATTTATATTTCAGTATTGTTTCATTACGATAAATATTAAATAAGTTAAACATATAAATATTGATATTGAATTATTAAAATAAAAATATAAAAGTATCAAATTTATAATAGTTGACAATAAAATAATTGTTATACAATAAAAAATAAAACTGAACAAAGAAAGTCAGCAAGCTATTCATATTCGTGTTCACTGTCACTATCGTCTTATAGATTAATAACATGAGAATGGGTGTCAATTATATTATGTGCTTTGGCCAGGTCTTCGTTCTGGAGATTTTTGAATCGATTCCGAATTCGATCTAGAGTTCGTTCGCTCGTTCCACAAACTAATGCTGCCAACTTTCTTGGTTGTTGAAAATCAATTTTCCTTATGACATCAGGGTCTTCTTTCAACTTATGAAACCACTTATAAATGTTTAGAATGACATGCCGGCTTTGCTGGTTAACATCACTTCTTAACTTGGTCAAATTAGTTTTGCAAAAATCTTCCATCATGATGTAGATTCACAAATAGAGTTCGTATAACGAATGAGTTATGCTCTTTGACATTAAGCCTTTTATAGCAGAATATTTTGTTATCAATAATGCCTAATGACCTACACAGTACGCACAATAATTAAAGTAGACGAAAACTAATTTGGCAAAAGCGTCGTTAAAATGTCATAAAATGTCGAAATCGAACTTTTACGGTTACTACAATTAATAGTCCTAATCGGTTAGCTACTTACCACCTATTACGATATTTACTCACCGCTTTTGGCTAAATCTAGGAATTTTATCTATCTAATTTTAGCAGGTAAAGTCTTTTCAATTTTAGGATTAATATATAGCCTATGACACTCACAAATAATGTGGCTTTCTATTGGTAAAAGAATTTTCAAAATCGGTTCAGTAGATCCAGAGATTACTTCCTACAACGTCACAAACTTTACCTCTTTATAATATTAGTATAGAAGTACAGATTACGATACGGTTCCATACCTATGTCGTATTATCTCTTCAATTATTTATGCAGTAAAAGGGAAAAGTCTTTTGTTTTAAACTCTTGAGACGATAAATTTACTTATTTTGATAAGAATTCATAATTAATATAATATAAAAGTTAGACATATGCTGTCGCTGACTTTTTTGTAGGCATTATCAAGCTCTACAACTTTTCTCTAGAACTTTATCATATATCTCTTATCGTTAAGGCAGTGTTAGTTAGAAACGTTTTTGTTCGACCGCTTATTCTCCGACTTACTTTGCAAATCCGACTACCACGAAAAGGTCTTTTCATTTTTCGGATTAATATATAACTTATGACACTCACAAATAATGTGGCTTTCTATTGGTAAAAGAATTTTCAAAATCGGTTCAGTAGATCCAGAGATTACTTCCTACAACATCACAAACTTTACCTCTTTATAATATTAGTATAGATAAATATTTTATCGACATGGTACCATTCCTATGTTAACTGTCTCTAATTGCCCCAGTCGCCAGTTTGTACTGCGGATACTATAGCTAGGCCCGCGATAAAAGCTATGCAATAGCTTAATAAATGAGTTAAAATATTGCACCCAATCGTCAATGAAAACAAAGGGTGCGTGACGTCACCGCGGATTGTCATGATCGCCTGTTTGTTGATCGATCGGCGCTCAGGACAAACAGCAGGTTAAAAATGACTACGAGCCTATTGGCCTCTCACTCCGTCCGAGGAGTGTGTGAGACAGTGAATGAACTATATGTGCTACCTGGTGTTTATGTATGCCTAAACGCCAGGTAGTTTAAATTTTGCTCACGGAGCCGGGCGATTATGCCAATCCATGTTTTTAAATTTACGCTTGATACGTTAGGCTCAGGCTACATGATGCTGAAAAAATCGTGAGTCGAAAAAAACCTGACCACGCTTCCTAGGGCTACACGAAGTGCGGAATTTTATTTGCCAACACTCTGACTGCGATAGAAGAAGCACGATTGCACAATGGATGCGCTAAATGGATAGGCTAAATATAACAAAATTGTTATGTTCACTCCTTGCTCTTAACACAATGAATACAAAGAAGAAGTAGGTACTGGGTAGAAGCGCAAGTACTGGGTACACTCTACATACATATCGGTTAGAGGAAGGGTGTTTCACTTGTTGTATCCGAAATTTTGAGACTATCCTGATAAAAAGGGTACTACAGAATGTCAATAAATTCATTTGACCAACTAACATGTCTTTATGCATTTTAATATTGTCGTGTGTCGTGATATTCCTGAATTGAAGTGTTCGAAATACTTGGATACTTTTGTATATGCAGTATGAGAAGTTCGGAGTCGGCCATGCTTCCATAAAACAATAAACAATCTAATCGAATGCACGCACGCATAAGTGTGCATACGAGCGCCTCGCTCGCTCCGCGCGCCCGAATGACTGCGTACGTGCGGAAAAAAAAACGTCAGTGTCGCCGCCGCCATAAAGCTCCATATGACTGTCAGCTTGACCTTCTACTCGTGCCGAAAAATTCGGCAGACCGTCCAGGAGCGCCAGAAGGTTGATTCCTAGGGGAAACTAGCCCAAAGGCCAGAGTTCTGCCCGGGCTCGCACTTCATGCGTGGAGGCCGCCGGATGGGTGTTGACCCGTGAGCGTGACCAACCCTGAACAGAATGGATCTTCGTGGCCAACTCAGCAAGGGCCCATTAGCTCCCAAAGAACAAACTCTGCAGCATTATTATTAGTATAGATGTTGCTATCGAATTATAGAAAGTGAGGACCTAAGACATTCGTGATCTAAAATAGCCTGCAGGGTAGCCGGATTATACGCCATGTCAGACTGGCACTAACGTCCGATACAAATAAGACGAGAGCCGTTACGGCGACGCTGACCTGAACTGATTAAGTTGTCTCTAGAGTAGTAATGAAATGGTCACGCTCTGAGCGTGTATAAAGTGCGCCAACAGCTTGTGTCCGGCCGGGCGGCGCGCCGGCAAAATATTAGGTCCTCGACTATGTACACAAATTGCCGTTTAATCGCACTAGCCACTGTTTGATCATGAATAACTTTGATTTGAGTTAGAGTTTCAAATGGAGAAACATTTTCATTTAAAGCTATGTTAGTTGGCCCACGTTTTTAAATTTACGCTTCATAGGTTTTAATCACTTAGTGCAGGGGTCTCCAAACTACGGCCCGCGGGCCAAATCCGGCCCGCCGGGGTCATCAATCCGGCCCGCGACAGCTAATGACCAGTGCCATCAATCCGACAAGCGATAGATAATGGTTTATTATTGTTTCCTACTGTTACGATAACACTTCACGGGAGATAGAACGAGAATATTTCGTTAAAACTTCCTGAGGTGACGGATTCGCCCTTTGTAGTTGACAGTTCTAGTTGTTGTTACAATAAGTTAGATAAAAAGACACAGAATTATAATAACTCGGTTGTATTTACTTGCTAGGTGAAGCTTAATGACAAGTATGTTTAGCATAATACCTAACGAATAATTGAAATGAATGCCACTGCCACTAAACAATATAATATATAAAATAGTAATGAAATTTATGTAATTGTAATTTTCTACTGACAACAGTTTGTAGTTTGGACAAAATTATGTATTAGTCAATGGAGGATAGTGGGGGAGGGACCCCCCCTCCCCCACTATCCTCCCCCACTATCTGGACTGCCGACTGCACTGCTGGGAGACAGATTTCATGTTTTTGGCCCTTGGAACTTACGGGAGGAATCAGTATGGCCCTAAGGTTGGAAAGTTTGGAGACCCATGACTTAGCGTATAACGTCAGCAACACTAACAAAGCTACCAGCGGATGCAATGAGATGGCGTACCGGCAAAATATTAGGATGTACACAAATTGACGTTTCTACGCACTGACCACTGTTTGAATATGAATAACTTCGATTGGAGTGAGATTTTCAAGTGGAAGTAAATATTCAAAGCTACGTTATCTCTTTTTCAAATGAGCTATTCATTTGTATTTTGGTTGTCGAGTATTTTCGTATATGCATAACGGAAAGTTGAAAATAAGCTTCAGTTTCGAATAGCTTCTTGCGATCAAGCAAAGTGGCGGGAGTTGTCACTGAAGACTCTTAGTCGTTCTCCGTATTCGCCAAACCTTGCTTCAACTTTATAATCATCATTAGCGCTACAACTCATTGTGAGTCTTGTCGGGACCAGTGCAGTTGAGCCGTTATTACCCGCTTCGTTTTTGGGTCGGCCCAACTCACGGTCAACCGGTAGCCTCCACGCTACGCTCGAGCCCGGGTAGGACTCTGTGCCCTGTGGGCCAGTTTCCCCTGGGAGTCGTTCTTTGTGCGCTCCTGGACGGTTTGCGCACCGTGCGGCATCAGTCAATCGACTGTGCATCTTTGCAGCCAATCGTCTGGGCCATTTTAAGTCTTAAATTTCATTTATAGAACGGCAAATTCGTAGGTAATGACCTACTACAAGGCTGAGCGATTAGGAACCACAAAATCAAAAGCCCCGCATGGAGGGCTAATGGCGAGCTTGCAAGGCTTTCAGCGAGCCGCAATCCAAGCAGAGGCGCCGAAATCAACCGAAACCACGAGACTAATAAAACGGCTCTAATCGACCTAACTGATATGCGAAATTAATTTATACCGACGCTGTAAAAATTTAGAAATAGAAAGTCATTACGGAAACGACATGCCGTTACGCAAAAAATACACTAATTTTATGCACATCTCTGCAGTATTAGAAAAGTAGAAATGATTATAATATTGATTTATTTCGATTCAGTTAAGACTGTGAGAGTGAAAATGGGTTTGATTCTATAAAATGAAATGAAAAGTTCGCATTTAGGTGCAATAGGTAAGATAATTTTCGTCACTCGAGATAGTTTTCGCTCTAAAAGGCTGCTTCTCCCTCAGGGGTGAGATGATGACCTACTATCAAAAAGCGTGCTCTCGGACTACTTGCAGCTTTTTCTGAAAAAAATCAAGACTATATATTTCGCTCAAGCCTCCGATATAAAGTTTATTAGGAGCCTCTGATATGAAGCGTATTGAAGAAAAAGAAGAGAGAATAGAATAATTACCATTGTGTAAACATTATCCTAAAAAACAGCTCTCGGTCTTAATTTCAATTTTCAATTTACTTCTAATTACTTCAAATTTTAATTTGGATATTATTGTTTAATTTATGCAATTTTTTTGCACTTCATAAATATTATTCTAATATCACCAATAAATATAGTGTTTATAGTTTAGTGTAATATTAAAATTAAATATATTACAAACACTTTCTGTATGTTTTTTTAAACATATAGATATAATATGTTAATGCCATCTTTGCTTCTATCGTAAACACAAATACCACCATAATATTAGACAGCTGAATCAGATAAATAAGTCATATTTTAGGGTCAGTAAAAATTGTAAAATATTTCCTTAAAAAAATAAAATTTGAGGGGAACATTACTAAACACCGCATCGTATATCCAACATTAAAGGTATAATTAGAAATATTTGAATTACAAACATTATACCGATACTTAAAGGTCTGATGTTACTAAAATTTTATATTCTATATCTTATGAGAAACATGCGGAGATATATCGATAAAAACGAGCAAAAAATACTATAAAATCTTTCATGTTTCAGTTTCTATCCCAGTATCAATTTATAAGTCAATAAGTTGATGAATCATCCAAAGGGGTTGGAAATCGTTCAAAATTCATTAGATTTCAGATAAGAGTAAGAACTCCGTAAAAAAACACGACTTGATTTTCTTGACTTTTAATTAAAAAACTCGTTAACTTCTAAAGTATAATATTAATTAACGAATTTCTCCGACATTTTACTCTGAGATTAACGAAAGATTTTCAGTCATTTGTAAGAATGTTTTTGTCATTTTCGCGGGGAGCGCGTTTTGCCTGTCCCTGGCATGGTAGCATTTCATATTTTGCGAATAAATGCCTATTTTACAAAATAATTTTACATGAGATTTTAAATTGAAATGATCAAAGACCAACGCTTGTCTTAGACTTAGACGCATAAAAATATCGTTGTTTATCTTAGCCTGAACCCGAAAAATACGCAAGAACCGTATCACCAGAGTCCATTCCCATACTTGGAGGTATAAAAATACTACCTGTGCTTATTCATTGTCGCGATCGAATGAAAGAAGAGGCCGTAAGCTCGTTAGTTTTTCTTACCGAAGATTACGGGATGCCTTTGTAATGGTGGGTAGCCGAAAAAAACGATCTACCTGGACGCCCAAAGGCATTAGGAACATTCACATTCCTGTCGGGGGAGTTTTTTTTTTGTCGGCTCGGAATGAGCAACAATCACGCTCTCCCCGTGAATCGTGATTCATTAAGACCGCCTGGAATTCGGTCCTGACAACGGATTTGACATGCAAGTGAAGCAACCGTCGATCAAGAATATTTCCCATATCCACATAAGTAATCTTAAGTTAAAGAATTGTCAAAGCGAAACGAGGCAGTATGGCGAAATGAATGAAAAGGAATGATTGAATGAGATTGAGAATGAGTGAAATGGAATGAAAAAATGTTGGTGAAAATAAATGTCAATCTTAAAACAAAACTGGATATGTTTGAAATCTCCACCAAATTATCTATACCTTTCATTCACAGATTTTTACAACAAATGAAATGATTTTAAGACTTAAGTATCATTATGATTATTTTAATATTTCTATATGCACTCATTTAAAGCTCATTTTTATTTTTAAACCAATTTTTAATTTTTATTCTTCCTCTATCTTTTAGCAATTATGAAATTTTCAATACTATCTATTTGTGCAACAGCTTTATGAAATGTCCGCCTTAGGGCTAGGCTATAGCCTAGTTCGGTGACATTAAAATAGGATCACTGGCAACAGTTTTTTGCATATCATTTTCTCAGTTTTTGGCATATCATCTTTCAGCTGATGGATTTTTGTCTATAGATTTTAATTGTACATGTTGACCATTTTACTGTATATTATTGTGAAATAAAAATTACATTTAATTTAATTTCATTAAACATTAGGGATGTAAAAGTAATTTAAAAATGGAATCATAAAGCAATTTTAGATCCAATGAAGATTCTGTAAGTAAATGTAGTTTGATTTTCATATATATTAAAATTATAAGAAAAGTCATAAGAAAGAAATTTGTTTTATTTAAGGCGTTGAATATTGATGTTTTTATTTTATAACTCATATAATAATTAATTAAATCAACGTATGGCTGTGAAATCTACACAGCAATTAAAACTGTGTCAAATAACGATAACGATATTAATAGCAATTAATCAGATTCAGATTCGGATTTTTGTTTTTAAAAAAATATGCTCACAAATATAAATTTAAAAAATATATAAATAAAAAAGAAATAAAAAAAATAAACAAATATATAAATGTTATTTTAAACTAGGCAACGCAATGTGCTTAGGACGACATACTATTTTAATATAAGTAATCTATGACCTGCCTTGTAATATATTGGGTTCTTACCTACGAAGTTGCTGTTCTATAAAGGAAATTTAGGACTGTGAAGGACCACCCCTCACAAGACTCCAAATTATTCGATGTGAGGTGGTGGTGTCAACTTACGAGTAATCTCCGTATTTAAAAGCGGTTATGATGAAGCAGAAGATATTTATTGATTGAATCGATTGAATATTGCCAGTTATAACGCTTGCCGAATTAACGAGTGCCCGGATTACTTTATCGAGACGCGAGGGTTGCGCGACGGAGGTTATGTAGGAAAGTGGATGAGCATTGTATGTGTGCTCCTAGTATCTTGTACTGGGCACGGCTCGAGTCTGTGGGATTACAGACTGATGCTTTGAGACTCAGGGAAAATGAGGAAAGGAAACCAAGGAGCCGGATCCGTTGAGCGACCTCGTAGAGGGGTACCGGATATGCCGTCGCAACATTGGGGGAAGGTGATCAATCGGAGACTGATAATTTGGTTGCTTTTTGGCCGGTTTATATAGGCCGTGCAATGATGCAATTTGAAATATTCTGAGTAGAAGTATTGTTTAATCGTGCTGATTCATAGCTGCACGAGTCAAAATAATAGCTGAATTGTGTCAGTGGATTTCACTGGAAATCGATGCATTTGTTGCAGGACCAAATATTGTGTATGAAAAATATGTATTTAATTAATAAAAATATTGACCTTTATTATCTACGCAGATTTTCATTTTAATGGAAGTTCCTTAATTCCTCTGCTGTAAAACTTTCGTGGACAGGAACCAATGAATTCTAAAGGCGTTTTTCGCCAACTCTTCGAAGTAGATTTTTTCCCTTGTAAAAAGTTATCTAAATTCTGAAAGAAAATTAAACTCTATTGGAGCAAGGTCTGCAAGTACGGTGGGTGACCGAGAGTCTTCAGCCGCAACTCTTACAACTTTGCGACTGTTTGCATTGAAATATGTGGTTATTATACGTTGTCATGCAGAAGCAGTGGCAATGAGCGATTTACCAGGCTCGGTTATTTATTCACGAGCTTCTCCATCGTTATTTGCAGTTCTTAACAGTACACATTTACAGTAACTGTATAGCCAGGATGCAAGAATCTGTATAGAAAATACCGGCACAGGATCTCATATTTCAAAATAATGCAAATTTTCAGCTTTACCCTGGTTGCACAAAATAAAATATTTGAGCAAAAACAAACGACGGAAAGACAATTAACCAGCTGATTCTTAAAAAGAATAATATGGCCTTGAATTATTTTTTTTTTGATTTGAAATTTCAACTCAAACTCAAGTTATCCAAGTTCAAAGTGGCCAGTGTGAAAAAACAGCAATTACATAGTTAAGAACTCAATATTATAGTTTTTTATATTTTTAGTAAACTGCAAGTACAATAATTAACAGATACACACAATGATGAATACAATCTTGGTAATAAATGACGTTATAATATAGTGCAATATATAAATTTACTACAGCGTGAATTAGTAATGGGATAGCATAAAATTTAACCAGGGTCTCCGTCTGCTTTCTTTTCATGTCGATTAGTAAATTTCAGATTTTTCGCAGGTTATTCGTCGTCACGTTGTCCTAGATTGTCAGTTTTTCTTTCACGTTGTTAAAGTTTGGCAACCAGGTAATCAAAGTAACTTTGGAAGAGGTTTTAAGAAATCTTATGTTGGTGGAATTCTATCTAGTGTCAGGCATGTATCCAGGAGGGGGGGATAGTTGGGATTTAGCCCCAGGAAATACGGTGTATTTTCGTTTCATTGTACAAGTTTGTTGGGTGCCGCGCGCGTTGTTTCAATGAAGTCCCCCCCCCCCCCCCGAAACCTATTGAATGCTCCCCCCCCGAAACCGAAGTCTGGATACGTGCCTGGCATAGTCTATTTCTGGAGAGAACTAAACTTATGAGAGTACAGTATTCGCTTAGTCTGCGTAAGTTTGGTCAATTTCTGTCGGCGAAATACATGAATAATTGATAGATGTCAAATATCAAATGTCAAACATTACAATCGTATCCAATTGGCGAATTTATAGCTCTTGCAAGTGTCACAATATAATACACGTACCTATACAATATAATACACAATACACATACTATATACAAATATACAAATTTCTGTAAGTAATCGGTAGTTATTACAAGCTTTTTTTTGGGTACTAGTTTAAGCTTCTTACCTACTTTAAAGGCAAAGGGAAAATCTAATGAGTTTAGCATCATAGCTCAAAAAATAAAGTAAAATAATCTTTGCAATCTTTTAAAGATTATTTATATAGTTATGATGTTTATGACTTTAATTGGGACTCGAGAATGGGAATTGAAAATTTAAATTTTCAAAACATAATTCTTCTCTGTTCATGTTCGATTTCAGACAAGTAGTTTGTTTGACAATGTCATACACATATTGTGAGACAAAATAATGTGTTTATATTCATTTTCAATATTCAATATTTTTTTAAAGCAATAATTACTTTCTCTTTTTTTGAAGTCCCGCCTTCCGTATACACTCTTTTTATTATTAAACCAGTTAAAACCAATCTGTTATATGGAGCAACAGTATTGTGAAACATTCGACAATCGTGAATAAATGCATATTCCTTATATTTATTTTGGCTTCACCTGATTCCATTTTTAGTTTCCAAAAAATCAAGTCTTGTTTTCGAGCAAAATGTAGAGTCTAAGTTTTTATCGGATCTTCACGTTTTGAGATCCTGGGAATTAAAAAAAGTGATTCCTGCAAAATGTGTATATGTGTGTGTGCACACGTACTCAATGTATCTCAGAAAGTGTACGACCAATTAGGACAAATTTCATACAAAAATAATCCATCCTAATTTTGAGATTTCGAAATCCGATGAGAGATGTCCGCAATTTCGCTTGAAAATGGTAGGCCTTTCCAAAATTTTAAAAGCCATAATTGTGCCATAAAGCCGTAATTGTAATCCTAATGTGTTGTAAGTCTAGATGTGAATTCTGTGATAAATAGATGTGAATTCTGAGGATATTGTCTAAAACTCTCACATACATTAATTTCGACTTATCGAGTTTTCGAGTTTTACCAGTTAAAAAATAATACTTCATAACTCCGTTATTATTGATGCTAGAGTGAAAAACAAAATTGTTTTACAATTCTGAGAATAATATCTCTAACTTTGTTGTAAGTCATTTCTTAAAATCGTTGTGAGTTATGAGTTTAAAAATTAAAATTACATATTGATGAGTGGAAATGTTTTTTTATTAAATCTAACCTGTTTTTTCTTCTATATTAATCTTCATATTGTACCGATTTCAATAAATACACACATACATACATACTTTGTTTAATTCCTTTTAGTCCAAAAGACTTAAGCTGTGGATAAAAACTTATCTGATGGCCCATTCCATCATGTCGCGTGACGTCATCGCTCGGGGGCACAATCGACGTAATTCCTTTTAGGGTTCAGTAATTACGCTTCGGAATGTTTTGCCTCCTTGAAATTGGATGCTCCGCTTTATCTATCTAGCTAGCACTGCGCCATGCTGTTATATTTTAATGGCCCAGACGTAAGCATGGCGCCATTGATAACCAACTATACTTTTTTCAGTCCATTTGCCAGGTAATGATAAGATGAAAACAATATGAGACACAGCAACGCCACCAAAGCTAAAATATATAGTACCGACCGCGACAGATTTCTTGGTCTCTTGCCCATATGCCCACATCACACCTATTGCATTTATTAAAAACCAATGCACTGAAACCAAAAAAGGATAGAAATCCTAACCTTTCAAAGGATTTCTAACCTTTTTTGGTTTCAGTACATTGGTGTTCAATAAGAACAATACTGTGGGCGAAGGACCGACAAATATCTCCCGGCCTATACCTATTTAACTCTCAGCTGAGATCAATCACATCAAGATGTTACTGCCAAATAAATAATGGGAATTGTAAATTTAAAAACTCCACGCACAAGCTATAAAAAGTCGGTTTTGTCACCCCAATACTTTCCCGGTAAGTAAACAAGGACGTCATCTCATTGAATTTAAAAATTGAATTGCAAACGCCCGTCGCCGTAAAATTCGATGTTAAACAATCAAAGTTCGAACGATCGACACAGCGAAATCTCCAGTATTCCGTTTCTCGCAAGTGCCTAATTTGGGGTCTAAAAACGCGCTAAAATGAGGCCTAATTTTGAACTGACGTTTTGGTATTGTCTTTCATGGGTCCCAACTGGAGCGTGCTTATATAAAGGCTATCAGGCTCTTAAATTGACGTTAAGCACCGTCTAGACCCTTTTCTTTTTTTTCTACAAGTGTCATGGTGGATGGGTCTTGTTCGTGGTCTTAACTAAGAACGGTCTAAATCGAGCAGTCTGCGCCTGACATCGCCAATCATAGTGCGGGGAAGAGACGACGTCGGTCTGGCGAACGAGTCGCGGCGCTGTCAAAATTAGGATCCCGCTTTAGAACGGCCATAGACAAAACGAAAAATTGTTGATTTAGGAACGGTTCTTAATTTTGATTAAACGAAATACCAACAAAATAATGAATGTGCTTAAGTTCCTAATTTTTAGCACCATCTTAGTTTAGGCCTGCGAGAAACGGAATAAGGCCCAACGAGGACTTAAATTTCGAACGCGTGTCGCCGCCTATTTAGAAATTTCAATCGCAAACGCGCGATGCCGCAAAATTAAATATGTCATTCCCCCATATATTTGCATGGCACATTTGATATTTGTAATCTTAGAGAATTCTAATCCCGCGCGCCCTCTGCTTCACAATATCAGTTCAGTTCATAATTTCCTTTTTAAGCTATTGCATAGCTTTTATCGCGGGCCTCTAGGCCAGCGCGGCGACCGAATGAAGAAATTTCTTAACGAAAATTAATGATCTTTAACTGATAATTACGTCTAAACGAGTACTGCTTACGATTAGAAAAAATATATGTTAAATAAGAACATTTTCCTAATATTCTTAGTTTTGAATATTTTACATTTTGTTTATATTACATAGTGTAATAAATTTGTGAAATTAGGTCTAACCGAACACAAAAACGACTACTACGCAAATACTATCTGGCGTATTGATATGAAACCTGCACCATTTTAAAGATAATTTAATTATCTATCTTTTTATCTACGATTTTTTTCGAATAAACCGGTTTTTTTGCTTTATCGAATAAAAAATTCGTGCGCGGCGCTCTATCGGAAGACGTTTAAATTATTCCGAATCATTTGCTACAGCAGCCGCAAATTTTCGGAATAAATTCAGCGTTTTCCGATAGAGCGCAGTGATCTGATATCAGAAAAAATAAAATAAATAAATAAATATAATTGCATAAGTTGTTAAAAATGCTATGCAATAGCTTTACCGCGGCAGTCCCTGAGTGCCACACGTATTTTTTACTGTGAATCTCAGCCAAGTGCATCTAAAATGCAAAAAGAATGGTTTGTGGACTTAAATTACTAAATAATGTTGACAATTTTTCAGTGCACATGAGCATTAGACATTTATAATCTGTGCAGTTTTAGAACCCGACAAGCTGCTTAAAAGAAACGGAATACGGGGACCAATATTAAGCGAATAAACAGTAATAATATAGCGTTTATTTTTTCGCGTATATCCTCTTGATTGAGCGAACTAAGGTCTGACTTTAATTCGTCCCTCAGAGATTTCGTCTGTTTGTCTGTAAATTTGTCTGTTACGCAATCACGATTAATCATGTTGTACGATTTTCTTCGAATTTAGCAGGCATGTTCTTTGAAGTCGTTGAAACGACGTATGTGTAAGGATCGTTTACTTTTTGATTCCGTTTCAAGATGATGGCCATGTTAATGGCTCTATCTTCAGACGCGAGGTCTACAGTTCCTAGTACTAGTTAGTCAGTTGAATATCTTAAAGATATCAACCACTGGAACAACACGCCAGGGTTGAATCATTCCAAATAGCTAATTAAGGCTTACGACCGTAAGACGGCCAGTGAGGCCTTATCGCTAAATAGAAACAATCTACGCAAACTGGTGAGGGCGCTCACGGGGCATTGTGGCCTGAATAAACACATGTTCAACCTCAAGCTCCGAGTTACAAAAATGTGCAGGTTCTGCCAAGGGGCAGAGGATGTGGGAGTGTGGCCCGCTGATGCGTAAAAGATACACCTACTTGGGTGGTCATTACCTCCAAGCCGAGGAGGTAAAACAATCTGGCGCCAAAAGCCTGTTGCGGTTCTTAAATGACACGAGGCTTAGCGCAGAACTATAGTAGGTGGCGAACACAATAGATCAGCAATAGTCGCAGTGTTACAAGGCTCATAAAGACCTTAGAAAAGCCCCCAAACACATATTATTATTTTTTAAAACCTTTAAGATAAATGTCACAAAACAAGTGTATCAAAACCTTTGGTTAACACGCAGTTTAGTTTAGACTGCTCGATTTTCGATCGTTCTCTAATTAGCCACGAACGTGCTTCATTTAGCACCATCAACCATGACTGAGCAGGAACGAAATACGGAAACGTGCCTAAACTGTGGTTAGCGTCATTTTTGGAACATGGTAAGCACTGCTCAAGCAAGTTCCAATTAGGACCCATCAAAGGGAATACCGAAACATCATCGGAATATTATGCGCTTTTAGACCCTGTACTTGGCCTCAAAAAGAACCAAAATACAGACCAATATGTTTCTAGTATACTGTATAGGTTGTACCTACCTAATCCCTGGAAATTAGATGTATTCCAAGTGGCTAAGCAGGCAGGTTTTATAATTACTGCATATAAAATTAAAGCATAGGAGCGGTCTACGAATTATTGAATGGTAACGTATACTTTCCGTAACCTCAATTACACATACTTGTGGATCGGGCGGTGACTGCCCGGTGACGATTTTTGATTAAAATTTCTGTGGTTAGATTATAACATAAACGCGGCAGGTAAGCAAGATCTAGAGAAATCGCATAGAGACGGCTCATTTACTAGTTTGTGCTCTACGCTCATTATGAAAGTCTCTAGTTAATATAGAGATAATAATAAGGATAAGATGCAAGGGTCTTCTATATGGGTATATTTGGTTAATTAATTGTAGTATCGTTTTCATACAAAGATCCTCGATTGCAAGCTATCTTATAACCGCTTAATATGCGATCTTCTCGTCACAAATACAGCAGATATTCAGTGCTTATAATCAGTGCTTAAATATTCAGTGCTTGTATATATAATCAGTGCTTGTTGCCAGTGATGGCATATGGCACCGAGACGTGGTCGCTAACTATTGGCCTAATACACACGCCATGGAGAGAGCAATACCTAGAGTGAAATCGAAGACTATCGCGGTTGTCTGACATTATAAATAGGATAAAAACGAATTTACCGCGTGATGTTTGTAGCACCCGACGTTTCGGTTACTTTATTCCAAAGAAACCAAACCTACCCGCGGAACAACGGATTGATAGCACTTTCAGTCTACCCTAGACAACGGCGACTGCAACGTCGCCGAAACGTCGGGTGCTACAAACTTCACGCGGTAAATTCGTTTTTATCCTATTTATAATGCTTGGAGTTTCACTGCGTGATTGGATCCGAAATGAGGAAATCCGCAGAAGAACAAAGGTCACTGATATAGCTCGCAGAACCGACAACCGTTGGGAAACAATGTTCTCAAATGGCGACCAAGAACCGGCAGACAAGTGTGGGATGCTCCCCCCCCCCCCCCCCCCCCCTCCACACAAGATGGACCGATGACATAGCCAAGGTCGCAGGAAGTAGGTGGATGGAGACGGCTCAAGACCGCTAATGGGGAGGCCTAAGTCCAGCAGTGGACGTCTACCGGCTGATGATTATGATGATGATGCGATAATTTAGGTGCTGCTTACCAAAAGAACACTGCATAGTCTCTTGATTTAAAGAGTTACGAGTATAATCATTAATAATAATATTTGTAGAACAGCATAGCAAAAAAGAAAGAGAGAGAGAGAGAGAGAGAGAGGCGGAATGGGACTTTCCGTGCAACCAATGTACAACGTACGCGTATTCCATCATAATGTCGTGTGAGTTTTCACTCAAGGTGCTTCAAGTGCAAACTGAGCGTCCGCGTCGCCGGCAATCGAGATTTACACGCAGTCATGGCAAAGAAAGGTGAAAACCACTCTTCAACCGGAGGTTGAGAAGATCGCGCCAATCTGCATTATATTCGTGAGAAAATTTTGCTTTATAGAAAACGCAATGCCCTCAATTATTTATTGTACTCTAACCCATTTCATTACTCATTCGACATAACGTGGCAACAGCAACGCCAACGCACGAATGCCACAGAAAAATATTCCGCTTAGTGTTTATTAGTGACCGCTTCCCGTTTCCGTTGCCGGGTTACGTATAGAGGAGAAAGTTGCAAAGAAAAGTGAACAACGCTGTAGAATCGGGTGCATTTTCCGATAGCCACTCTAACTATGTTTATCTACATTAAAATCTGGCAAAAGAATCTGTGTGAAAACGGTATAATATACTTTCCCAAATTACCCAAATATACTTGTCAAAATAATTAGTTAGTTAACGTGTCCGGGCCAGGTTAGAAAAGTATGCGGCCTAGGTGGTCTTGTTGTCCGTCTCTTGTAGTGATGGGGGTTGTCATCTTCATCCTGCAGCGATCGCCAGACGTATGTTGGATTCGCTGTGTAGCCCCAGAGGACGAGATTGGTTTGGCATCTTGACAGTGTCCTTTGGCCCAATGGTAGAAGGATTGGCCGGTGAGTTTCGACTGACCGTTTCCAGAGACGCCCGATTGTTCACGATCGCAGACCAGATACTCAAAAATCTGCACAATCTTCGGGAAGCTCCTTCTGTGTCCCATTTAAATTTAAATTACGATTTTTTAAGGAAAATTCACAATTATGCTGCTGTCGTTTCGAATTTCGAATTCAAAATAATGTGTATTGGCTAATAAGTGCGATAATTTATATGCATTACATGTTTTAATTATAATATTTGATTCTCGTCGATTTAACAGATTTTTTATCAGTTTTCCAACCGTGCTTTGTAGGCTCGATTTTCAAAATATTCATATTAGAACCAATATTTTATAACGTTAATTATTAACTCGTAAACTACTTAGGATATTATTAAATGATTTACATAGAAGTTAGAGCCATTGTTCACATGATTCTAAAATACTTTCTTTTTCCATTCTAGCATTAGCAATAACGGAGTTTTGAAGTTTTAAATTATTAGATTATAACGTGTTTAATTCAAAACCGGCCGAAGATGTCAAAAGTGAGGTAAGCCAGAGTGGTAAGCCAGAGTGTCAAAATTCAATGAGTCACGTTTTTGTCTAAGAGAAGTATAAATGGAGTTATGGTTTATTTTTAATTGTAAAATGGACGACGGTAAGGTGAATTTTTCGTGCATACAATGATCTTAATTGATTTTTTAGCTTCTGAGATATCGTGGGTACAGGCACACAACAACACACAGACAGACACATAAAGACATTTCCAGAAATCACTTTTTTTAATTCCCAGGTTCTTAAAACGCGAAGATCCGGTGTAAACTCGAATTTAAAATTTTCTTCGAAAACAAGGCTTTCCTTATTTACATACATTATGTAAGACGATGTATTTTTGGGAAAGTAAAAATACTCTATACCACCTACCCACAAGTACCTTAAATCGTTAAATTCATAGGTTGGCAACCAAAGCTCCATTGTCGCAGAGTATGTATAATATACTATAGAACCCCACTTCGTCGTCTGCAACGGGCGAACCCGACACCTCAGGCTGTTATAACGATATAGATCATTCTTTCAGCCGTGAAGTGATACACAGAGACTTAGGGACGACAAAGTCCACAGTCTAGCTCCGCCAGCATGCCCGTAAGAAGCGCATGCCTCACCGCGAGGCACTGGAAAGTAAAATCAGCGGGCCAACCTCACTCCCTTACTAGCAGATTTGGCCGGATTTCTCCGACCCCAGTCTGGTCACGAGTTCGAGGTCGCTTGCGCGGCCTCTAGCTGACGTAAGCGGTTATTCACTTTGAATATTTTGTGGACCTCGGCGCCCTTTGCCCGCCATGTTTACTCGGAAGCGGGTGACCGATGTATCGATTCAAGGTCGACAACTACCCTCCGCTGTAATAGGAAACATACGTCTTCAGACCCCACTGGTTATTCGCCGGCTAGGGCTTTCTCCGTTTCTTCCGCAAGTGCAGATAGTGCTCCAACCGCCCAGTTCCGCCCGAGGTATTCCCCCGAATCCGCGATCTTCTGATCCCAACCGCCTCCTACTGCAGGATTGCAGCTGTGGCAGAAGCTCACAGTGGCCCTGACAGGGTAAGCCCCTCTTCGGGGAGGCTATATATACCAGATGCGAGTTGAACCGTGAGTGGGATAGGCCAGATGACAGAAAGAGTTTGGCCAAAACCACCCAAGCTGCACGGAACCAATAGGAATCACTGGTTCTCCACTATAGAATTCCAGACTGCAAATGCCATAGTTTGAGTGCCTACCTCTTAAATTATACAAATGCAGATATTGAACACCTTATTAGATAATTGAATCTTTATAATCAAAACAAAATAGTATATGTAGTAATATAAATTGATAATTTCTAAATATACTTTTATTTTTATTTTTGTGAATTTATTTTGTATATTAATAATACATATTAATACTTATTAATATATATATAAATATATATTAATTATTATTGACAATTTTCATGACATTTTATTTTCATGAATTTTTAATTAGGTAATTAAGATATTTCTCTTACATTATGTATGATTTTGTTCATTTATATAAATATAATATTATAGATTTCTTAGGATAATTAAAATAAATTGTCTACCTTGGAACAGGCGGCAGCCTAGTAAGACTTTTGTATATTGAATCTACTCATAATTTGAAATCAATAAATAATTTGTAATTTGTAATATCATGATCCCGCTATAGGCTTCAACCTATGCTGTGGTTTGGTTTTAATGCCTAAACTGCCTAGGCCAATCTGAAATGTAGATCACTTGAGCGCGGACGCAAACGTAATCATAATAATCGTACGGTATTTCGTACCGTTTACGCATATTTTGCCGCATTTCAACTATGTTTGCAAAGACCAGTTCCTCCTCGCTTGAAATATTAACGGAATGCTTATTGCATACGGTAGCTTCGCAAAACTTGATAAAAAAATCCGGCTATCTGATATATGGATGACATGGAAACTCTTTCTATTCATACTAAGTCCCTGATTCAAAATATGGACTTGATTGATTAGCTACAACTTATTTATTTATTTACATATGCATATACATTCAAATTCATGAGCACAACAGAAAATGAAATGACAATTTAGACAATGCCGTCGTATGCTTTTAAATTTATATACACATCTGTCTGAGCCCAGGTTACATAGCGCATACATTAAATGCAAATGATAACCTTTCTATTATGCTAAGCAAAAAGCAGCCGAGCCCGCCTTGCTAGGCACCCCTGTGTTAAGGCGAGCTCACTTTGGGAGTCACACTAGAGTGCCACGGTTATGTCAAGGAAAGATCTAAAATATTATTTTTTAATTATTTTAATTTTAATTTATAATCATTATTATTATTAATAATATTGTTAATATTATTATATATTTTTTAATTATTATTTTATTATTTTTTTATACATTTTTTCAGTGTTTTAAACAATTGTCTAAACCGCAGAATAAAATCTACAAGCGCAAATCCCCTCTTTTGCGGTATAGAGGTGATTGTCGCATCGTATTCATATGAGTTCCGCTCGTTTCACTGTAAATATTGCTATCCATAATGCAGGTAGGCCGATAGTTTCGTATTGAACGCAACTGAACTAGACTAGAAGTAGAATTGATTGCAATCCATCTTCAAAAGTTTCAGACAGGGATTGTGGAACCCTAGTATTTTTACACGACTGCACAAAAAAGGGGGTGTAATGTCTTCAGGGTTCATATATGTATGTATATTTGTCTATTTCTTTATCCCAGCATAACTTGCAAATGCTAAAACTGATTTAGAAACGCGTAGTATTGTTGAAATCGTTATGTCATGCTGGGTGACATAAAAGTAAAAGTAAAAGGTATTTATTTCCAATACAACCATACAATTGTGTAGGAATGACAGTAATTAATCTTAAATTAGTTACTCAATTTAGACAAGAGATGATATACAATATATAGTTTTAAACTTACCAATTTACGAAAACATAGACTATATGATAACAGTTTACAACAAAACAATTAACGGTAAATAATATGTATTAGATTAAATGGGTAGATACGATGCTATGTATTTTCAAAATATTTTAAGAAGTCGTTATGGGCATACATGTTGATTTTAAGCAGATAGACTCGGATGGATCTCTTGAAAATATCGATGTTTTTAATTTCTTTTAATCTTTCGGGCAATTTATTGAAAAGTTTGAGGCCTAAGTATCGACTAGTCGCCTGGAACTTGGCAGTACGTGCTACGAACGGTTGGAGATACAGGGTTTTATTCCTGGTGTCATGCCGATGTACTTCCTCGTGGGATATGGCCGAGCTCTTATTGCAATAGAATTCGCAAAGAGCTTCTTGAGCAAAAATCGCATATACGGTCAATATCCCTAGTTTTTGGAAGTGTTCACGACATGACTGCCGTGGACCAATACCTACTATCGCACGTATGGCTCTTTTCTGGAGAGTGAATACACTGTTGATGTGTGCTGCATTACCCCATAAAAGAATACCATAGCGCAAGTGTGACTCAACTAGCGCGTAATAGGCCGATATTACTTCAGTTCTCTCCAAACAATTTCTGATGCGTAATAGAGCATAGCAGGCTGACGAAAGTTTTGACTTAACATGCTCTATATGTAGATTCCATGACATCTTTGCATCCAGATGTAGTCCGAGGAATTTAACTGATTCCGCAAGTTCAACCGGGTAGTTAACTTTTATAGATGATGTCTTGCTATTAAAATTTAAAATAACAGTTTTAGACATATTTAGAGACATTTTGTTCGCATTAAACCAATCATCAAGTTCACCAAGAGATGTATTGAGATTGGCAGTGAGCGTATTTATGTTGTCAGCTTCAACATAGGGTACATAAACTGTCAAATAGGCGGTATAAAACTCCACATGTCATCGTGTTTAGTATCAAATGAAAGGTCTGATTGAGTACATTCCAAAAATATAGGTTTCTATGTGTCAAAGTCACTGGATCCAAAGAAGGAAAGAAGTTTTACGTCCCAACGTTCGCGCCAAATTTCTCGGTCCTTCATCCTCAGATCACTCGTATTGCCTTTATAGAACACCAATACACTTAAACCAGAAGGGATAGAAATCTTTTAATTCATTAGTATTTCTATCCCTTTTTGGCTTTAGTGCATTAAAAGCAATAGGTGTGATCTGAGCATGTGGGCGAGGGGCCGAGAAATCTGGAGCGGACATACACGTTTTCTTATGTATTTCTTAAAGGTATGATTTTTTAATGGAGTCGGGGACAGTTTGGTTTCGTAAACATATTTTTTAAAGTACCCCGGCTGCTTTTAGTATTTTGTAGTCGACGTTTTTAAAAGGCAGTCATGTTTTGATTTTTTTGTTACATCTTTTTTTAAAAAGGCTGTTTTTTGTGTACCCTTTATAGTCCTTTTCTGAAATCGTAACAGAATTACAGAGTTAGATATTTTAAAATAATGTTTTAAAGATCTCAAATTATAACAGGTGCATGCATGTAAAACATTCATTGATTCAAAGGACTAACGCAGCGCCGCCGCGGTTTATTGGCAACCGAAAGCGAATGTTTATATCTCCTTGTTCCATCGCCATCGGGTCATGTTGAGAACAGTTTGTAGACACGTAGACAGTGCTCTGATATGAAAATTTGACAACAACTACAACGGGTAAACCCGTCACCTCAGGAAGTTTTAACGATATGTGATGGTTCTGTCTCCAGTGAGGTGAGCGTAGAAGACTTTGGAATGGTACAAACCTATCGCCCAGCAAATCCACGAGCCTGCAAAAGTCCAACGCCATACGGCGAGGCACTAGAAAGGTAACCCAGCGGGTCACTTCGCCTCCTGGCTACCAGTTTTGGAAGGATATCTCCGTCTGGAATTAACCATCAGGATACCTCCAACCTCCAGGTTACGGCTCCGAAGTCGCTTGCGTGACGTCTACCTGCCGTATATTCAGCGATGATTCAGTTAGAATCTATTGCGGACAAATGGCATCTTTTGCTTGGCTCTGAATTTAGGATCAGGTAGCCATTTGGTCATTTCAAGAGTGATTAAAATTGAAATGAAATAGACAACTCCCCCGATGCTTATGAGACAGACACGACCCGGAGGCATAGTGGTTAGGTCGCCTGATCTTACATTGTAAGGTCCCGGGTTCGATTCCCGGCTGGGTCACCATTTTCCGTTGGGATCAAATTAAAGGAATTGCATTTTCAATTCTGTCGATCGAATGCAATAACAAGACACACACTTACATACATCTTACACGCACATATATATATATATATATATATATATATATATATATATATATATATATATATATATATATATATATATATATATATATATATATATATATATATATATATATATATATATATATATATATATATATATATATATATATATATATATATATATGTGTGCACCTTTTTTTTATTTTATTTCGATTTATTGGCTCGTTGATAACAAACTCAGCCAATTGTATCATATTTTAAATGTTGGTAGCATTGGAAATTTGAATTATTTCGTAATGTCACTTTCATTTAGAAAACGGCTTTGCCGAAGTGATCAATAGTTTAATTTTTTATTTTTCCGCTTAATTCGTCTCAATTGAAGGCATTTTGTGTTGCATAAGGATAAGCCCTATTTATGAGATATATGGATGAATAGTGATCGTTAGTCGACTGCAAAAGGACCTTTAAACTTACATTGCACCGTCGAAAGTCGTGCACATCCGTAAGTATATCTCATTCAAACATAAGCATTTCCCAATACAAGCCGGGATTTCCTTCGCTACTTTTTAAGTAGCTTTTACTAATTTTATTTTAAATATAAACATTATCCTATAAACGGATTTCTTTACAAACCTTATCAAATATAACAATATTATACTGTTTTCTACAATATTTCTTTACAATTTTTTAATATTATACAATTTTATATAGGTTTACCCTATTTTGATAACATTATACAATCTTTATTATAAACTCCTCTGCCAGAAATTAAGATTGAAGTTTCTTCTTTCATTTCATTGAGCATATAGAGGTTTTTTTAAAAAAATTATTTCGATTTAATGGCTCGTTGATAACAAACTCAGCCAATTGTATCATATTTTAAATGTTGGTAGCATTCGAAATTTTAATTATTTCGTAATGTCACTTTCATTTAGAAAACGGCTTTGCCGAAGTGATCAATAGTTTAATTTTTTATTTTTTCGCTTAATTCGTCTCAATTGAAGACATTTTGTGTTGCATAAGGATAAGCCTTATTAATGAGATATATGGATGAATAGTGATCGTTAGTCGACTGCAAAAGGACCTTTAAACTTACATTGCACCGTCGAAAGTCGTGCACATCCGTAAGTATATCTCATTCAAACATAATCATTTCCCAATACAAGCTGGGATTTCCTTCGCTACTTTTTAAGTAGTTTTTACTAATTTTATTTTAAATAAAAACATCATCCTATAAACGGATTTCTTTACAAACCTTATCAAATATAACAATACATATATATATATATATATATATATATATATATATATATATATATATATATATATATATATATATATATATATATATATATATATATATATATATATATATATATATATATATATATATATATATATATATATATATATATATATATATATATATATATATATATATATATATATATATATATATATATATATATATATATATATATATATATATATATATATTTTTTCAAATTGATATTATGTTTATTACTAAATAAATGAAATGATAAAATAATGAAAGGGCACTTATCTGGTCTGTATAAAAATCATTAATATTTAAGAAACACTAATCGCCTATTATTTTCCAGCATTCATTCTCGTCTTTCGCATTGTTGTGTTGCCGCTGTAGGATAAAGTAGAAAGGTTCGAATACCACAGTAGGAAACCGCAAATACTGAAAGAAGAGAAAACGAAAAAGGCGTGGAGTCGCTCCTGGTCGCCACAGACCAGATAAGTGCCCTTTCATTATTTTATCATTTCATTTATTTAGTAATAGTCATAATTTCAATTTGAAAAAATAATAATTTACACATTTACAATCAAATATTAATATATATATATATATATATATATATATATATATATATATATATATATATATATATATATATATATATATATATATATATATATATATATATATATATATATATATATATATATATATATATATATATATATATATATATATATATATATATATATATATATATATAACACGTCATAGTAGGGTTGGTTGTAAGAGATTGTCATATGACAATAAACCCGCCCATTGTGACATTTTCACAATAAAGAATTTAAACAAACAAACAAACAAACAGTATGTTTCCATAGTCCCCACACTCCATCAGTAATTAGACAGAGTGCACAACCGATTGGCGTCGCCGAACGGTGCGCAAACCGTCCAGTAGCGCCGGAAGGCAATCACCCAGGGGAAACCGTGTTACCCGCGGTAGCCTTCCACACGAGAAGGCTACTGAATAGAAGATGAATCGTGAGTTTAACGGATCCGAGAATACAATCGATCATATGGCTCCAGTTGCACGAAACCATTCGCTATCTGCTATGAAAAGCGAAAATAATGCAAGGATGTATAATATGGCCTCCCTTCTCTTTAGGGCGAATTGCTTGGCCCCTAATTGCCTAATCGAAACTAGGCCAAAGTCATTCGACAGAAAATTTCATGTGCTTTTAGAATAATTTATGTGCTTTTAAATCACCTTTACTTTAGCCGATTTTCTCACCATTTTCGATGAATTTGCCAAAAAAAAATATGAAAAGTTAGCGGGGGGGATGCGTAGAGGGGTGGGTTTTTGTAAATCAAATTGTAGATATAATTGTTTAATTTGTTCTAATGGATACATGTGCGAAGTATCATAGAGATAGGATAGAGGCATTCTGTTTTTAAAAGAATATACGAATATACATATATATTTCCGAAGCAGATTGATATATGCGAAAATGCAGTACATCTGCGAAGTGACACCATAATGAGGTCTTACATAGGTCATCAGTCGAAATATGCAGGGAATGACTTGAATGTGATGTCAAACATACGACAGTCGTACGCGTTTTGTTGGAGAATCGAACATAGCTTGTCTGTTTGTATTTCTAACATATTTTTTCATTTACTATTTGGCAAAGAAACATTACATTAAAATTTATCGTCTTTATCTAATACAACATTACTGATTTTTTTTATTCCTATTTTCATAATCATTTTAATTCATTTTAATGCTGATAAAAACCTTTCATTTTTGACTATTTCAAATACTTTATTATAGTCGTGATAATAATCACAATAATAATTCCTAATAGTTACAAAAGAGCTTGATACGGTATAAATTTGATATGAATTTGATATGATGTAAATCAGTACTTACAATTGTAAATGTAATAATATGGTTTTATGGATAAGGGACTGCACAATTTAATATCGTCGTCAAATATTAAATATTGTGCCGACAAGATTGTTTTACTGAGATTATTGATAAACAAATTGAACAGCAAATCCCCAAATGTTTTTCACAAACATCTCAAAGTTACTCTTGAAACTTATTGATCAAGCGATGTCACCGCTGATTAGCTGATCGGCCAAAGAATATATAGAATTTTACTCACCGCAGAATGGTATGCCCTCGGGAGACCACTGGCCGCTGGAGTCGCACACGCGCCTCGACGGTCCGAGGAGCTCGAACCCTCGTTCGCAGGTATATGTGGCGATGGTGCCCACCGCAAACGAAGTACCCTCGTTGGAGAAGGTCACCAGGGAGTGTGCTGGAGCGCCAGGGAAACTACAGACGGCGGTGGTGGTGGTACCACTGCTGCTTCCGCTGGCGACTGGCGGACTCTCCGTCTCCAGCGCGTCCTCTTCACCGCTAGAACCTGCAGACAAAAACATTACGTTAGATCAAACCGTACCACCCCAGCTATGCTAGGCTTACCCCCTTTCGACCATGAAGCAGGAAGGTGATCGGCAATAAGAACACAGATGCAGCAGATAGGCCGTCGAACATTTAGAGAATGACCCAAAATAACTTTGACGAACATTTTTGCGATTAATTTTAATAAATGGCTATATAGCTTAAAACGTAATATAATGTATATATATAAAATTTTAAATGTTCGTTCGTTCAAAATCTTAAATCTCCGCAATTTCTTTACCGATTGCTTTTGACGTAACGTTGCATTCGAATACGCGCGTGGTTTTATATTCTGTCACATAGATACCTAATATATAGATGTCACAACTGTGACAGGTAAAAACATGTTTTTTTTTTAAACACGTATGCTGAGCCACAGCAACGAGTGGCCGGGTACATCTAGTAATTGATACAGGTTATCACATATTATCCCAAATTTCAACTTAATGAAACGACCTACAATGCGTCGCCGTTGTATGTATTGGCTTAATAAGCGCGATAATTTATTCATATTTAATTATTTTCATACCATTTTATTGTATTCTCTTCGATTTAAATGGTTTTTTACCGGATATAATATTTCAGATTTTCAGGTCCGATTTTGAAATTCTTTATTTTTTAGCCATCATAATAAAATTTTGATTAATTAACTTGTAAACTACTAAAGGTTTTTACAACAAATTGCTTGCATTATTCTCAGGTTTCCTTTTGGGTACCGATTTCTTTAAATAAATAAAGCAGTCGAAGCGAACCGAGTTGACCGTTCATTGCGATAAACTTCAGGAGAGTCTGGCGAGGGTTTAGTTATTATGAACATCAGCCAGATGGGTTTTTTCATGGAACTATAGGATCAATTATCATGTAAAAAAAATAAGACTTTAAAAATGAGAGCAATGAGTTTGTATTTTTGTGTAATTTCCAGATCATGCCAGACGCACCCGCGATTTCTAAAAGTAGTCAAACTTCTTTTAAATGATAATCTATGATAATATCTATTTGTAATATAAGTTTTGAACGTGTAAAAATAAGGGCGACGTATCCGTAAGACACATAGAACTGAAATGAAATGACGAGTCAGACTCGTCAATTGTTGCTACGACAAAACATGCGCATGATCAGCCGTCAAATGTATCCAAAGGGTTACGAGGGGTTACGATGTATTAAATATTCAGATAGTAACATTTCTAATTCAAAACCGTGTAATTGCATATGTCGAAAAGTGATGTAAGCTAGACTGGAAGGCAATGTCCCCAGAATTCTAAGTCACATTTTTTTTGTTTTTCTTGAACCAGTTTTAACGCATTTATATTATTCTTTTTAAAAGGCCGCCATTTTGAAACAAACTGGCAGGTATCCTTCGGAACGTTTTGTAATCGTGGTATTTTGATGAACTTTTTTGTACGTAATTTGGTTCTAATCGATTGTATAGTTTTTGAGATACAATGGGTACAGGCACAAACACCCGTACGTTTTCCAGAAATCATTTTTTTGGGTTCCCAGGATCTCAAGAAGTGGACTTCCGGTACGAACTCGAACTCTAAATGTTGCTCGAAAACAAGGCTTTCACTATTTATACACTTCGCGTAATACGACGATATTTTTGGGGATATAAAAATCGAACTGTTCCTGAGGAAGAAAGTTAATTAGTCTTGAAATCATCCTACTAACGAAGTTTGAAACAATATTCCATAATTCCTCCATGGTTATTTAACTTCGGTTATTTAACTCATTTAACTTCTGTGTCGTGTAGTACAGGCCCTGGGATTGCCATGGGATTCAGGTCAGGCAAGGAGGGTGGAAACTCTTGAGAGCTGACAAACCAAAGAAAATTATTTTTACACCACTGTCGAACACTTAAGGCCCTGCGAGCTGGAGCAGTGTTGTTGAATTGCCCATACCTGGTTGCCGTAATGCTTCTGGCTCCGAGGAACAACCACAGCTTCGAGAATGTCTCGTCGGTATACTTCTTGTTTCATTTTGAGACTCTTTTCAACAAAAACAAAGGAAATATTGCCTGTTTCTCAAATGCAATCAAGCCATATAATGTTTTGTATTGATAATAAGCCATATAAGCCATATAATGTTTTGACTTGCCGTTTTGGCGACGAAGACCGATTGTAGCAGATTTTGGCAGATATTAGCAGATCTTATAAAATTTTGGTGATTATGGGATTATTTAATCGACAAAAAAAAACGTATTGTAGGTAAATACGTCTAAGTTGCCCAGGTAGCGAATGCAACATCACAACCTCTCCTTCTTCCAAATACGCAAACATTTACAGCAATACATTCGTCATGACGCTCTGTATACATATAATGTGTATGTGTGCTGTTTTCCTTTACGTATGTTTGTAAATTTTAAATAAAGATTGCTTAAAAGAATAAAAGCGATAAAATTTTCGGCAATGTTATCAGAATATAACCACCCTTTTTAAAGATCTTGGTCTCTAAAGGGAAATAATCAACTCCTTCCTAGAAAAAAATATCTAAAACCGCGATTTTCGCATCTCAAATTCTATGGCTTCGAAGGGGTAGTGAATAGGTGGTAAGGTGAACGCTCACATGTGGCAAGACAGCTGTCCTAAACCACCACAGCCGGTCGTTAATCCGGAATATAACGTTCACCCCCCAGAAGTGTAATAATAGTGTATGATGGGCCCGACTTCGGTCGGTGAATTCCATAGCAGCTTCGTTTGTATTTTATTTACTGAAAAGTCACTAACATTGACTGAAATAAATAATAGCCATTTATGGTCATTTACTCAAGTTAGCGCCATATTTTTGTGACGGTGAGTGTATATAGCTGTAGGAAAGAAAGTTAGTCCGAGTCGTGTCGGGCCGTCTATTACCTCCCCAGGAGTAAGTAAACAAGAGACCTTCAATAACCTCTTGATGACAAACCAATCAAATTAATTGGCGCAATTAACACAGCGGAAGGTCTGATAGAAATAGAATAAAGAATGGTTAGGTCATTCCATCCGGTACCATTGATTTTATATATTATTACACAATAAAATCAATGGTAGTACGAATGATTCATGAAGGATTCACCAGGAAATTTTACTAGTATTTAGACCATTTTTAATCAGTAAAAATATTTTGTAATAAAAGTACCTATTTGATACCATTTAGTTTTTTTTGTATGTATTTTGGATATCTTAAAGCACGAGTTAATCATCAACCACTAGTTTTAGCGTTTTAGTAAATGATGTTAGTTACTATACGTATATTAGAAGTAATTTTCATGGATCTTGTGAAATACTAAACCTTTTCGTTATCGAAATACTAAACTTCCGTATTATTTGGGTTCTTCATGAAATTCAAACTGCTAAGAGCATTTTACTAATAAAATGTTAATGATGAGTCGTAACCTAACCATTTTCAACAATCATCCATCCATTTTCAACAATCTACCACGGAAAATGTTGTTAAGTATAGAATTAGAATCATAAAACGTAAGAAGACGAATGCTTCTTGGAAAATAAAAAAAAATACGTGTGGCACTCGGGGACTGCCGCGGTAAAGCTATTGCATAGCATTTTTAACAACTTATGCAATTATAATTATTTATTTATTATTTTTTTTCTGATATCAGATAACTGCGCTCTATCGGAAAACGTTGAAATTATTCTGAATCATTTGCGGCTGCGATAGCAAATGATTCGGAATAATTTAAACGTCTTCCGATAGAGCGCCGCGCACGAATTTTTTATTCCATAAAGCAAAAAAAAACGGATTATTCGATAAAAAGATATATAATTAAATTATCTTTAAAATGGTGCAGGTTTCATAATAATACGCCAGATAGTATTTGCGTACTAGTCGTTTTTGTGTTCGGTTAGACCTAATTTCACGAATTAATTACACTATGTAATATAAATAAAATCTAAAATATTCAAAGCTGAAAATATTAGGAAAATGTTCTTGTTTAACATATATTTTTTTCGAATCGTAAGCAGTACTCGTTTAGACGTAATTATCAGTTTAAAATCATTAATTTTCGTTAAGAAATTTCTTCATTCGTTCGCCGCGCTGGCCTAGGCCCGCGATAAAAACTATGCAATAGCTTAAAAAAACACATTTTTTTTGTAAGATCGAAAATTACGAGTCTCTTTTTATCATCGACCCCAGCCGGCTACACGCCGAAACGTTGCCGCCGCCGATGATTTTGTAGTCAGACGCTCAGTAAAGACTCTCAATTATCCACTGGCTCGGTACCACCTCATCTCGGTATCGCAGCAGACAAACATCCAGCGATTGCTGAACATGGGGCTAAGAAAAGTGTCGGGAGCCCCTTAGTACGTCCGAAACGCGATTTTAGCGAAACAGAGTCCGTGGAGGAACACGTAAAGCGCCTCGCGCGCGCTATATACCGTAGGGCCGATACCTCGCCTCACGAGCACATCCGTCAGCTCGCTCCGCTGCACACCAGGCCACCAGATGTCCGGAAGCCGTACCCGCCGAGTCTGCTTGATTAGCGGACCACCAGCGCAGCGCGTCTTCACAGTCTATCGCACTATCGCAGCACAGCAGTCTTGCCACAGAAGATGCCATGTACCCACTCCCGTCTCAATCCTTCACGATAAGGTGTGTAAGCACCTAACACTGAGTCTTGCCGCAGGGCGCAAAGTCCTGCGACGCCAAATCCCGGGCCAATGGGCCCGGCTCACGCGAAATTCCAAGAAAAGGCAAAATGCCTAGTGGAAGACGTCACGAGCCTCTAGCAAGGCCCGTCGACAGATATTTGATTTGATTTCAATTATCCATAGTAGCAGTGCCCGATTATCCAATAGGCCAAGTAGGCACTGGTCTTAGGCCCCCCCCCCCCCACGCGACAAAGGATCATTACAATATTTTTTTATATATTTTTAATAGTTATGTAGAAAAAGCCAGTGAATTGAAAATCTAAGGGGCAAATTTTTAATAAACTTTTTGATCGGACTAACAGTATAATTGTTATAAAATATCGGCAGTTGGCCGTTGCTAGCCTGTGCGTTTGTATTTTATTTATATTAGTCGCTTACGTCTGCTACGCGAAGTAAGCGTTGTCAAGAAATGCTAACAGCCCGCTATGCCGTTGGGATTGTGTTTTGTTTTGTTTTGATATACGTCTATGGTTTATTCTATACTATAATATCGTCGTCAGAATGTTTGAGAGCCCACTTAGCCGGTACGAATAGTACACTATCGTACTGTACGATCGTCTTTTGCGTTATTAGAATTTAGAGCAGTCGAGGGGGGGTTCCGAGATTTGCAACCCCCCCCCTCCTTCGTAAATTTTGACGGCCCTCTACCTATATGGGTTAATTTGGCATTGGATAGTAGGAGACACGCCGCACCATCACTGCGCATATCGTCTAGCCGCGCTCGCGATAGTCGGAAGATTTTGCTTTCTTGCGGCGTACACTTTCATATTTGACGCGCACGCCCCCTTTGTCTCCAGGAGAAAATAACGCAGAAACAATGGCCCCGCGAAAAAAACCATTTCCAACATTGTCTCCGTACTTGCAGTATCGCACTAATTTAATGTTTTCCCCCCGCAGATCTTCTGCTGCCGGCATTTTTGTCTACGCGTTTCGACAACACAATGGCAGAAGCGAGAGCCCAATCGCCCGCGCGCTGCTTGACAATAAATAGACACAACGTAGCCTGACATTTTCCGCATACCTATTTGACAATGCGTCATTCCTCTTCTAAAGTGCCGTGTCCCTTTAATGACATCTCACTTGATCCAACATGGTGATGGTGAAGTGCCATTTACCTTACCTTTATTAGCGCGTATGGCACTCACTTCGACACCATTTGACCGTTCACCATGAAAGATAAAATATATTTGGTTTTATGTTCATGGAAAAGGGATGTATGATATCCGCTTTGTTGTCGCTACTAGAGGGCTCTGCAGCACATTAACTTTTATGCCATCCAAACGATCGCCATGAAAATTGGAATACATAGGTATTTGAGCCCAGATAATATGTTCGCGCTATCCACTTTGCAATAACTCGCCACTAGATGGCACTGCATCAAATCTACATCTATACCGGTCAACCGCTCGCTATGAGCATTTATTGGTATACATAGGTATTTTAGCCCGGATATAATACTAGAAACGCCGGTCAATCCCACTAGTAATAATATAATATGAACAAGTACTTTTCAAGACGGTATGGGTTCAGATAGGTTTGTATATGGCAGATCTTACTAGCTTATCCACACGTTTAATTACATTACATTACATTACATTTAATAAAACTAATTGGCGAAAGTATTTTTCAAGTCGGATAATAATTATGTAACTCAATACCGCACAGCCCGATCTAAAGAATTCTTGCCATAACATGTTTTCCGTAGTATTTTGGATATTTAATAAAAAGTAGGGGACCGTAAGGGGGAAAATGTGTTTGGGTGGAGAAAAAGGGTGAAAATTTCTCGGTCATTTCTCGTCTATGCCTTATCGGAGACGGCACTTGAAGAAGAGGAAGAATCCTCTGTGAAATATTTTGACGACTGTTCGCTACGGCAACTCCCAAATCCTCGACATGTCTAATGGATTTTATAATATACACTGAATTATTAGCGACAAATGTCGAAATTTTGCTGTGACATAGCGGCATCTTTTTATACAGTACATATAATCAATGATAGCGGTAAGTAACAAAACTGTTGATGGTTATGAAATAAAGAGAGTCGATCAATGCAGGAAGTGGCTAAATTATTGTACAACTTGTGGAATAACTAACTGTTAAATGGTTGTACATATTACTCTCCCGGCCCACCAGGAGGGAAAGTATTGCAAACGCGAAAAAAAATATTTTTGAGATGAAGACGAAAATATACATTTTGAGCCTCCCGAGACGATTAGGATAATTTCCAGACTGAAGTCTGACTGTGTGTGTGTGTGTGTCTGTTTGTGTGTCTGTGTACGTATTCCTCCACCATAGCGCCCAATCGCTTAATCCGATTGAGGAGAGCTGGGAAGGGTTACGGATAGCAACTTACGGTTATGATTAGCAACTTTTTGACATTTTTGTTAATACCATTTTACTTTACCGGCCTATCAACAGTCGAGGAAGTTGTTGTGAAAGTGCATTTTTTTCGAGATGAAGACGAATATATACATACTGACCCCCCCCCCCCCACCCTCCTACCCGAGAGGATTAAGACCATTTCCAGGCAGTCTGTGTGTCTGTGTGTGTATTCCTTCACTATTGAGCCCTAACGCTTCATCCGATTGAGCTGAAATTCGGTATGCCGGCATAATTTGGTCATGGCAAGAGTTGTGGTTGAAATTTACCAGAGGATGCGCTAGTCATAATTTAATATCGAAAAATTGGAATTAGAGACTTGAACTTTGGTACACAGGTGCCTTGTTGAACCGAAATCACATTGTTGGAATAAAGTGTATAAAATCTGCACTAGTGATATTTAAAATCCGCCATATATTGTAATCATATATTACGCCGAGCCACAACCGAGGTTAGCCGAGAAACAAACCGTGCCGCCCGATGCGTCGCATGGGACCCGCCGCCCGAGAGAGGGGGAACATCGATTTTATTTATGAAATCAATATTCGGGTGAAATCAGTCCTTGGCCGTTTGCCGGGAAAGTCTTGGGATGACACAACCATTTTTTCAACTAGACTATTTCCCAAGACACAAGTTCATCGAAGTGCAAACGAGGACAGGGCATAAGGCAAACTATGTGCCAAGAACGTTTAAGTTTAGTAGTAAACTATAAGCTAATCCTTTTGCAACACAAAATGTCTCCAATTGAGACGAATTAAAGCGAAAAAATCAAAAATTAAACAAATTGATCACTTCGGCAAAGCCGTGACATAAATGAAGGTGACCATATCGAAATAATTCAAATTTCGAATGCTACCAACATTTAAAATATGATACAATTAGGCTGAGTTTGTTATCAACGAGCCATTAAATCGAAATAAAAATAAAAAAATATATAAAAAAACTCCATATGCTTAATAAAATGAAAGAAGAAATTTCAATCTTAATTTCTGGCAGAGAAGTTTATAATAAAGGCTGTATAATGTTATCAAAATACGGTAAACCAGTATAAAATTGTATAATATTAAAAAATATGTAAAGAAACATTGTAGAAAACAGAATAATATTTTTATATTTTATAAGTTTGATTTTTGAGATATATGGATTAATAGTGATCGTTAGTCGACTGCAAAAGGACCTTTAAACTTACATTGCACCGTCGAAAGTCGTGCACATCCGTAAGTATATCTCATTCAAAGATTAGCATTTCCCGATCCAAGCTGGGATTTCCTTCGCTGCTTTTTAAGTAGCTTTTACTAATTTTATTTTAAATAAAAACATCATCCTATAAACGGATTTCTTTACAAAACTTATCAAGAACGCGATCAAATTCGCGATCTTTATCTGCTTTCAAAAATAATGTTCACCATTCTGCAAAAGGTTTAATTTCCATTCAATATTGGTTTGACATAAAAATAGGTAGAGAGCGAATAAAATAGCTTGGTGGAAAGCTCGGTGATATAAATGTGACGACTAACTGCCGAACAATGAGACGTATTCCCGAGACACGGGACATAAGCGAAAACACAGCGCATCTGCAAAGTGATATAATTTTGACATCATGTCGGCGTAAAATGTCGAAATTCGCAGAGAATGACGTGAATATGATGTCAAAAACAGACGCAGTCAATCGCGTAAGCCTTAAGAATAAAATCCATTATATTTCTGAATCGCATTAAATTACGCGATAACAATTAAAGGGTTATGGGAGAAAACGGTTAACGTATTTTTTTTTGTGAAAATGAGTTATGAGATGTCTTGTGGTTTGTTCCTAAACGAATCGAAGCATAAATTGATTTTCAAAAGAAAGATCATAGTCTGCCCGAAAACGTGTGGTGGGAAAGAATGATCAAGTTCCACGAGGTGACTGTTGATCATTCTTTCCCGTCATATCCAGAGGTGGGGTACCTCGATGACCCGCGCAGTCTGCTAGATTAGCGGACCACCAGCGGGGGTACTGCAGCACAACAGTCATCGCCTCAGAAGATGCCATGTATACACTACCGTCTCATCCTATCACCATAAGACGACTGATCCGTCAGGCGTCCTATTACGATACCTGCCACAGGGCGAGCAAGCCCTGTGAAGACCTAAATGAAAGCCGGGTCGATGGGCCCGACTCACGAGAAGCTCCACCGAACAGAATGAATATTGGAAGACGTCACGGGCCCCTATCAGGGCTCGTCGACTGATATTTGATTGATCGATGACCCTACGATCGATGCTAAGGAGGACCTATTATGGAAACTACTAATCAAGGCCAATGACTTTTCCACGTTTTCGCATTTTTTCTGAGGTATAATTTAAACAGAATGTATTTTTTTTAAAGAAATTCTAATACATTTGGCTTACAGACAAAATATTTTTTTTCTCACTAAAACCCTTGCTAAAATGTCATTTTCTTATGTTACTATTTTTTTAATCGTTTGTGTCATCCCAAGACTTTTCGGGCAATTGCTGGACACAAATTTGGGGGTTAAATGAGATGACGTCCTTAGCTAATTAGCCAAGGACGTCATCTCATCGAATTTAAATATCGAATTGCAAGCGCGCGTCGCCGCAATATTCGTCGTTAAACATTCAAATTTCGCACGAGCGACACAACGCAATGAAGATTTAAAATTCGAACGTACGTCGCACGATATCAAACGCGCGTTGCCGCAAATTCGAATATTTGATTCCCCCATACATTGGTATGGCGGACTATATTACATATTTATATCGCTTACAACCAAAATTTCACAATGTAACTTCGGCTCAACAAGGCATCTGTGTATCAATCTCTAAGTACAATATTTCGAGATTTAAGTTTGACTAGCGCGCCCTCTGGTGTACAGATTTTAACCACAATCTTTTTAACTCTTGCCATGACGAAATGATACCTGCATGCCAAATTTCAGCTCAATCGGATGAAACGTTTGGGAGCTATCGTGGAGGAATACATACGACAGACAGACACACAGGCGGTCTAAAAAAAGGTCCTAATCTTCTCGGGGAAGGAGGGGATCAGAATGCATATATTCGTCTTCATCTCAAAAAAAATGCGCGTTCACAATAACCTCCTCGTTTGTTGATAGGCCGGTAAAGTAAAATGGTATTAACAAAAATTTCAAAGAGTTATGAGTATCAAATTTCATATGAATATCAAATTTCACATAATTATGAGTATCAACTCATAATTATTCCCCGTAACCCTTCAATTATTACTTGCCTTCCCGTGAGTTATAGATACTGATGTTACTGGGATGGGTGTTCTGTGGTTGTCACCTACTAATTGTAACATGTTCGATACATCGATATATTAGGGATCAAATATCGATGGTTCGATAGCGTAAACCAACCGCCTGATTTGACCCACGCAAATCAAACTGCTTCACTATCCACACAGCACACCAAATCGCTGAACGCCTTTTGGGGGGCAGATTCCATTTTTCGCTCATCGCCCCTTATCTCACGATTGCCCTAACTTTATTTATACTATGGCCATACTATTAATTTAAATATTAATAATAATAATAAACTCTTTACTTGCACTCACAAATTTAAATACAAGAAGTACATATATATATATTAAAAAGAATAACACACACGACTGCATTTACAGAAATTGAACTATTGTATATATAATTATTTTTATTACGGATTTCTGATGAAACATTTGTGGTGTATGTATTTATCCATACAGATACATACTTTATATATTTTCGGACATGTATATTTCCGGATATATGATAATTTATTGACAATTGGACATTTAGACAATTATTTACTTGATATTTGGTAAGTAAAGGTACCCAATGACACACGGGATGACAAAACGATTCTAACAATATCACACACTTCTAAATCGGTTCAAGCGTTTAAAATTTATGGTGGAATAAAACGGAAAACGTACATGGATGAATTCTGCACACATTACAATAATTTTTTGTTGGGCAGTCGTGGAAACAGGCGGGCTTATTGCCAATATCTTGCAACTGCAACTACGTGCCAATATCTTGCAACTAACCTAATGTGCAGTTGTACATGCGCGCGTTGTGAAAACAAATAATTTTAAACAAATAGGTTCGCATAAAATACAAACTACTATGTTTAAAACTAAGAATGCCCGAGGAGATAAAATTAGAAGAGAAAGGAGAGAGAAAATTTGGAGAGGAAGTGATTGCTTCTTAGAAAAGTAGTATCTTTTGAGGTGAGTTTTGAATGATTCTAATGAAGGCAAATTACGTATATTTGCTGGGAGAATTTTTTTCAATCTAAAATAAACGTTTACAATGTTGACATAATATAAAGTGTAGAAACGAATAGATACTTAATGGTTTGCAAAGCAATAAAAGTAGAGATTTGATGGATTTTAAAAGCTCCACTAGACCACAGTCTGTTCTGGAGCGGTACCGGTGTTATAGTTTGTTACATAGTACACCTATTTTTATACATCGTTCCAGTGTCTTGCACCACGGACACAGAAAGAGTAGGAGTAGAAAGCAGCATTATAGAAGCTGACTGAAGTACGAGACCGTGTGAACTTCGTGGTTCGAAAAGCTCGTGGAAATAGGATATTGTTGATTCGGAGAGTACACGATAGAGGACAGTATGTGAACATTTCTCTTTTAGCGTACTGGCAACCCCTTTAGCTGTGCCCTGTATTCGACCACGTGATCATACTTAGGTACATATAACCAAAGATAAATCCTATGCATACATTTGATTTCAATTAATTTTGATTATTTGATTTATTTGAATTTCTGTAGTTATTTGATTCAAAAATATGTTTATAGTCTTGCAAAATTTAAAATTTCGTTAAAATGTCGTGCCACATCAAACACGTAGGTCGCCAAACATTCGATGTTGGAAGTAACCCGAAAAAATGCATATACCAACGACATCCTAGCAAACTTCAAGAGAAAATAATGACATCGCAATTTGTAAACGAAATCGACAAGGATGCCACGCGATCGCTGTAAATAAGTCATTTTCTCGCGTTAATATATGAGTTATCACGCTCGGAAACTATTACAACTTCACACACGATTTCGTGTAATGCCATATGAACTTTATTAAATATTATTTATTTAGCATACTGACCCCTGTTTCATTACTACATTCGATGACGCCGAGGTCATTTATTTTCGTGGTAACATTTCAGGTTTTCAGAAATCGTTGAAATTAGTAACCGTGTCTTGAGTGGTTTTTGAAATTTATTTATTTTATTTATTTAAAGCAATGTACATAATAAGCAACAAGCGTAACAAATTATATTTAATATCTACACTTAAATAAAACCCACAGCAAGTTGTGTCACGCTTATAGTGAAGATCGGTCCCATGTCGCCCAACTAAGTGTGAACACTTGTTCTAGGGCAGACATATTAAACAAATACTAGTTTAAAAGGAAACATAATCAAAAGAAAAAAAGTAGTAATAAATAAACAAAAAGAAAAAAAAGCGAAAATGGAAAAAAAACATTGAATTATGAAATGAAAAAATATGCATAAAAATAAAATATGTAAATATATAATTATAATAAAATAAAACATTGACGTAAATAGATAATTAAATACACATATCCTTCGGTCAATAATAAACTATATAGTCATAACTTAAATTATAAATAAAATTTGTAATATTTGTAAGAAAAATAAAAAGTCACAATAAAATTATAATACCAATAATAGTAAAGTTTCTAAAAAAAAAATTAATTAAATAGTCACAAAGAAAAATTAAAATAATAGAAAATGTCACAAAGTGCAGCCAAACAAAGCTAGATAGTTAGGAGTTCTTGGTGTATTCGGTACCTTCCTGGCCCAAGCATCCACGAGACCAGTTGTTTCTTAAAAATTGGAATGCTCGGGCTAATCTTTATAACTGCAGGTAGGATGTTATATATCCTAGGCCCTAGTTCGCATGTTCACAAATGAACTATTTTTCGTCGTGTTTTATTTTTAATGAAAGACTCAAGGTAAGTATAAATAAGGTATAATAACGGAGATATGTACTGTACACATAGTATTAACGGTAAATAGTGCTAACATATAATTAGTCATAGTTTTACTGTTATATTTTGTATTTGTTATATATAAACGCTGTTTGTTAACCGAATAAAATAAAATAAAATAAAATAAAGTATCTGGAGGATTTATTAAAATAACACACAATTTAGCCCAATATGAGATGCACTCCAAAACGGATTTTATGCCAGAGATTGCCACTTGACTGTAAGCATGGATTGTATCAATTTTTGTGGCAAGATTGCATTCAGTGACTTCAAATCGTACGAATTGCATTGCATGCGATAATACGTACAATTGATAAGATTGAGGTTGCGTGGATCGCAGATATAGTGGCGTAGATGGAACACCAACAAATCTTTAAAATTTGATCACCAAAGTACTATTACCTAAACAATAACATTCAGTAAAGCTCAAGGTTACAGGAGCATATTCCGACTGAAACACTCGCGTCAGTGGGTTGGTCAGAGCATCAAATTAGCACCATATATTCCTGACAACGTTCTTAAGCGACACGTTACTTAGTACTTGGAAGGTGCTACTTAAAGAAGTTCAAGAAAATTACGTTCCCCATGTTTCGCAGTATGAATATGATATGTTTCGTCGAAAGCCTGCCTCGCTCAACATGGCTGGAAGGCAACGCAACATATATCTAAACTTGAAAACTCATATGCTATATTTAGCTGTAGGTTTTTAAATTGTAGGACCTGCGACTGGAGACTTTTCGTCACCCACCGTAGGTACTCGCTAGAACTTCCTCCAACAGACTTTAACTCCGAAATTGGATATCTTTTAACGGAAAAAACAACTTTCTAAACACTTTATAGCAGTCAATATCTTGGTTAATGAACTATATTATATATGTTTTATAACAAAATCTCGATACTAAATTCAATTTAAAGAATGGCAACTTAAGAATTTAACTTCAAACATAATTAACGTTAAGATATATTTAACTTAAATATAACATAATTTAGATAAAACATAATAATTTAACTTACTTAGAAAGCCATACATACTAATATAGAAAATTTCTACTTTTCCTTTAGCATAAGAAAAATATTAGATAAATAGTATAAAATATACAAATTTTTGGTTTTATCTAGTGTAGGTTGTTGAAGTTTTAACATCACCCGACTATATTCATCACGCTGATTCCGAAACTGCAATATTTTGGCATCAATTTATAAGCGACATACAGGCATTCAAAGAAGCGTCAAACACTTACATTACGGTAAATTAAGTTAGTTTTATTTTTGAAACAAATAATTAACACATTTATGGTGGTAGGTCTAGTTAGATTTTTAAAAACTATAATAAACATTAATTTAAAATAAAATAAAACGTTTGCGACGCTATTTTCTATCTGGATTAGCATAAAGATAATCAAATTGAATAGTGTGTTTTTTTGTTGAAAAATAGACGAGGTACCAATATCATAATAATTCCTAATTTGTAACTTACCATGAGCGAAGAGGATAAATCCGTTGATAAGGAAAAATAAAAGCGCCAGCTTTCTGCACTTATCACTTGAACTTTTCAATAGAGGCATTCTGAAGAGAACGGTCATTTTATGCGTTTCGTATTGTAAAATAAAAGATTCGTCTTAAAATGCAGTTAGTTATTGATGGTTGAGCCACTTTTAAACTGCGCCGACGTCACATGGTAGACGCTCGGACGACTCGGAAGTGAAAAGTCGGTTGGCGAGTGCGTCGGTGCGTTCGCTCGCGGAGCGGACCGATCGGCTCGGGACACGGAAGCGTACTGCGCCAGCGAGCGACCAAGAAAGAGGATCTACTAACTACTACCGCCGTTTACGTTTTACTTTGATGGGCTCACGTCGGCTCTGGGGAAGCAATCTTTTCGAAAGTGTTCGATCGCCTTTCTTTCACTCGATTAGTCGAACAATCGAGGAATTTATGATTGTTGGATATAAGACGGCCAGACTGTACGTACAATGACTGTACGCAGTTCTCTTAAGAACTAATGGAAATAAGTGCATATAATTATAGTGTAAATAAATATAGTGCATAAATATATAATAATAATAATATAATACTATAATAATGATAATAATATAAATAATAATAATATAGGGCATAAATAAATATAGAGCATATAAGTGCATATAATTAAGTAGAAATCAGAGCATATAATTAGGGTAAATCAAGCTAGTTAAGATAATATAACATCGAAGACCATCACGGTTGTTTGACATTATAAATAGGATAGAAAACGAATTTACCGCGTGAAATTTGTAGCACCCGACGTTTCGGTGACGTTGCAGCCGCCTTTGTCAGTCTACCCTTGACAACGGCGGCTGCAACGTCACCGAAACGTCGGGTGCTACAAATTTCACGCGGTAAATTCGTTTTCTATCCTATTTAGTTAAGTTAAGGTAGGTTATGTTAGGGCATAAGTATAGATATCTAGTGTAAATCATTTTATTAGTGTATTCATTTATTATTGTAATCGTAAACAAAGTAAGTACACATATTTATGGTAAACCAATATAATAAAACCACTGAAAGATCACCTGGACCTGTATTATCCGAAAAAGATGGTTTGACGTTTTTTGAGCAATTAAAAACCTACCTCGACGAAAAACTAATATGTCTGAGGAATGAAATTCGAAGCGAAATGATCTCTGACCTCAAAGACATTATAGGAAATCAAATAAATAGGGAGTTACGTGAAGTAAAGTCAGGCTTGATGGCACTACAATCTCTGCAAACATCACTAGAATTCCTGTCAAATCAATATGATGAAATATCTAAGAAAATGAATGAGAAAAACACAAAAATTACTGACCTTGAGAAGGAAAATTTATCTCTTCGTGCAGATGTCACAGATCTGAAGTCACGAGTGTCCCAGATCGAGCAAAAGAGTCGTAACTGCAATATTGAACTGCAAGCCATACCAGAACGCCGAAACGAAAATATACAGGATATGCTCCGAAATTTATGTAAAAGTATTAATGTCCCTATTCAAACTGAGAAAATAACCGCCTGTCACCGAGTAGCTCGCATGGACACAAGCAATAACAGGCCTAGGAATATTGTTGTATCCTTGAATAGCATTAGGATGAGAGACGAAATCCTTGCATCCGTACGAGAATACAATAAGAAATATAGAAATAATAAAATAAACACTTCTCACCTTGGAATCCTAGGAGACCATAGCACTCCAGTTTATGTCTGCGAACACCTATCTCCTGAAAGAAAGGCGATACATGCCGCATCCAGAATATGGGCTAAAAATAACAAATGGGAATTCGTCTGGATCCGAAATGGCCTTATATTTATGCGGAAAAATAACAACACTCCAGCAATCAACATTAAAAATATTACGATGCTACACACTTTGAAATAGCAATATTACTACCACAACGCAAGCCTTAATTAAGTTAAGATATAAAATTCAATTGCTATAACATCTATTACCAAAATATTCGGGGGATGCGATCTAAACTACAAGAAATAAACCTAGAGGTGTTAAACAACAACTATCATATAATTTGTCTGACGGAAACTAATCTGAACTCTGGTGTATACGATGGCGAAATATTTGATTCACGTTATGTCATATATCGGCGAGATCGGGAATCCAGTGCATCCGAATATAACAACGGGGGCGGAGTTCTGGTGGCTGTACTGAATACAATCAAGTCTAGAAGAATGCCATTATGGGAAACGGAAAATGAAGATCTATGGATACAAATAGAGCCGAATAATTCTAAAAAGAAGGTTCTAAATATATGTACAGTCTATTTACCACCTAACAACCCGATTAATAAATTTCAATGTTTTACTTCAAAATGTCAAGAAATCTGTATAAACTCAGAAATACAAAATCAAAACGTCATCATTGGAGATTTCAATCTACCGCATATCAATTGGAACAGAATCTGTGAAAATGGAGGGGATATAGGCGAAATACATTTTTCAGGGCAAAAATCCATAGCCCTACAGGAACTTATGTCGACCGGTAACCTCACCCAATCTAACTATGTCAAGAACCCTTTCGATCGAATTTTAGATTTAATATTGTCTGACAAAGACAATATATGTGTTAAAAGTTCCACAGCAATAAGCCGAGTCGACGCTCATCATCCACCGCTAGACATATATCTGAAACTTGCATATAACGTCGAGCTGGTTCAAAATACTGCAACAGCTCGATATGATTTCTTTAAGGGCGACTACAAAAAATGTACTGAATTATTATCACTAATTAACTGGTATACATGCCTAACGGGTGATGACCCAGATTTATTAGTCGAAACATTCTATTCCAAGCTGTGGGAAATAATTAAAATAGCAATACCATTCAAGAGCAGAAGACCCTCAAAATATCCTGCATGGTTAAATACATCCTGTATAAAGTTGCTGAAGGAAAAAGAAAAATTCAGAAAAAAGGCAAAAAGGTACGGCAACGCGGTCGACTACGAAACATTTTCTTTGCTGAGAAAAAGAGGTAAAAAAATGATAAAAGAAAGCTATAATGACTATATTAAGACAATTGAAGAGTCTCTAAATAAGACAAGTAAACCATTCTGGTCATTCGTAAAAGCAAAAAAAGCAAAACCAGCGATACCGGATACTATGTATTTTCAATCCAAAACTGCCAACGATGGATCCGGAATAAGCGAGTTGTTCTCGGAATACTTTTCCTCAGTTTTTGATGCTAACCCAATGCAGCTGACTCAACAAAGTGTGTGTGTTTCGAGTGCTAATTACTCGCTATGCAATATTATTATTAATAAAATAGATATTAGAACTAAGTTAAAAATGTTAGATGATAGTAAAGGTCCAGGTCATGATGAAATACCTCCCTTATTCATTAAAAAATGTTCAGCAGAAATCGTACAGCCATTGCACATTATATATAATAAATGTCTTGAGATAGGAGTATTTCCATCGCAGTGGAAGATTGCTAATATCATACCGATTCATAAATCCGGAGACAGGAATTCAGTATCTAACTACAGACCAATAAGCATACTCTCCTGTTTCGGAAAGATATTCGAATCTCTTGTCTGTGATCATGTCACACGACATTTTAAACATATAATCTGTCCGTACCAGCATGGATTCACCAAAAACCGATCGGTGGAAACTAACCTGTTGGAGTACAACCAGTACATTTCATCCGCGTTTAATAGGAAACACCAGGTGGATGCCGTGTATACCGACTTCGCTAAAGCTTTTGACAAAGTTAATCATGACATATTACATATGAAACTTGCAAATAACGGTATTCACGGTAACCTACTTAGATGGATGAAGTCGTACCTATCAAATAGGATACAAATTGTTCGTGTGAAAGGATATACATCGATCCCTGCCTTAGTTAAATCTGGTGTGCCTCAGGGATCAAATCTCGGACCACTTCTATTTTTAATATTCATTGATGATCTCTCTAAGAGTCTACGCTGTCGGCATCTAATGTATGCAGATGATTTAAAAATATTCAAAGAAATACTGATAATGGAGGATTGCAATGCACTACAGAAAGATCTTTGCGAATTGAAAAAATGGTGTGAATCTAATAGAATGGAACTGAATGTTGAAAAATGTCAAATTATTCGTTTCACTAGAAATAAGCAAATTAAAGACTACCCTTACTCTATCGGCAATTCAACACTAAAATCTACAAAAAGTGTAAGAGATCTAGGAATACTTCACGACGAGCACCTGACTTTTAGAGAGCATATCAACAATGTAGTAAGTAAGAGCGAGCGAACACTGGGTTTTATATATAGGGTTACTAAACCGTTTAAAAATATTAACTCTTTTAACTTGCTCTATAATTCTCTTGTACGCAGCCAACTGGAGTTTGGTTCCATAATTTGGAATCCATACTATGAGGTGCATTCGGAAGCGATAGAGTCTGTACAGAGGAAGTATATGCGTATGGTAACCTATAAAACCGGCCTATCACGCACTCTCTACTCTTATGAAGAGCGTTTAAATTATTTTAAGATTTTTACTCTTAGAAAGAGGAGAGAGTGCGGAAGTCTAATGTTTCTGCATAAACTTCTTAACGGCGGGATAGACTCACCAGATTTATTAGAAGCGTTAAATTTCAACGTACCATCCAGGCGACTGAGGCAGCACTTAACATTTCACCTTCCCACTTCGCAGACAAATCAATCTTTCCACAATCCTATCTCACGTACATGCCGGTTATACAACACTTTAACCGATAACATTGATTTCTTCAACCTGGGACCATTAGTAGTTAAGTCCATTATAAATAACGTATTATGAAACAAATTGATAATTTACCGTATGTTTTTAGTATTTTATTCCAGACATTATTCGATCTATTTTTTTTACCATTTAATTGTTTAACTGTTTTTCAGAATTCACTATAAACTTATTTCTAAAATTTTTAATTTTTGTTTTGATAATTTTTATGTTTTTATTATTTTATTCCAGACAATATTTGATCTATTGTTTACCATTTCATTGTTTAATTGTTTTTCAGAATTCACTGTAAACTTATTTCTAAAATTTTTAATTTTTGTTTTGATAATTTTTAAGGATATTAATTTTTGTGCTGATAATTTTTGATAATTTTGATAATTTTGTAAATCATGAGATACGGCACATACGCAATTATAAATTAAGCATGCGGAGTACGCATATAATATTATACCCTAATTAGAAACAAAGTAAAAATGTTAGCGATAGCCATGTAATATTAGAGTATTGTTTGTGTACCTTTTATAATAAATAAATAAATAATCAATATAGGTTAGGTTATGTTAGGTTAGGTTAGGAAGTAGGTATATTAATTTTGTGGAAAATAATTTATTTACCGTAAATATTTATTAGTGTATATCCAGCTAGTTATTATAGGAAATATTGGTTAGTTTAGGTTAGGTTAGGAAGTCCTTACATCTACTTAACGTAAAAATATTATAATAGATAATGTAAGTATAATAGGTAATAGATAATATAAGATAGATATGAACACATCATTGTTAGTTACCCACTGAAAAGGCATTATTAGCCTTAGTGGGGAACTGTGACATGTAATTTGTATCTTTTTTATGAAGAAAGACTACTACCAAAAAAAAAAACAAGTAAATTCTGCTATAAAAATATATTTTAAATTTTGCAGCGTCGCGCGTTTGCGATTGAAATTTTCAAATAAGCGGCGTCGAACGTTCAAAATTTAAATCTTTATTGCGTTGTGTGGCTAGTTCGAAATACGATTTTTAAAGGCGAATTTTACAGCGACGCTTTTGCAATTCGATTTTAAAGTTGAAGGAGATGACATGCCGCGGAGGAGGAGATAACCTTGGTTTCATGCCGTGAAAGTCTTAGGGGGGGACAACCGCTATTTTTAAATATGCGGTTTAGAATCACCCCCTGACACCCCGTCATTACTATTCAAATGGTCGCCCTATACAAAATAAAATCAAGAGAAATTCGGTTTATATCAATTGATAGCTTGTATACCTACGTGTAATGGGAGGTGAAGTGGATATTTGTCCGGGTATGTTCGGCTATGTTCGTCTACATTCGGCGACGACGATGATATCTTATTATTACTTGCCTTATACTTATATTAGTATTATTGACCCTATTACATTTTTCTACTATTATTGAGTTTAAGTTTAATAATATAGAGAGTGGACTGAAAGAAGGTTGGTTATTTTAAATAATTATAATCATCATTGTGGAGAGGAGAAGGAATCAAAGTTTACGCACCTTTCTATTTTTCGCGCGATTCCTTGCTGTAATTTCACTCCGAATGTCTCCAAATCTTCAGCTGGCCAGCTTACGAACGCGATATATATAATCACAGCACAATAAACAATAACACTCAAAAGAGGAGCACGTCTGTTTCGGCCGGCGCGTAATTTACCACTGACTGGGAGGGTAGGTAGGAGAGAGAGATATATATATATATATATATATATATATATATATATATATATATATATATATATATATATATAATAAGGTTTGTAAAGAAATCCGTTTATAGGTGATGTTTTTATTTAAAATAAAATTAGTAAAAGCTACTTAAAAAGTAGCGAAGGAAATCCCAGTTTGTATTGGGAAATGCTTATGTTTGAATGAGATATACTTACGGATGTGCACGACTTTCGACGGTGCAATGTAAGTTTAAAGGTCCTTTTGCAGTCGACTAACGATAACTATTCATCCATATATCTCATAAATAGGGCTTATCCTTATGCAACACAAAATGCCTTCAATTGAGACGAATTAAGCGAAAAAATAAAAAAATTTACTATTGATCACTTCGGCAAAGCCGTTTTCTAAATGAAAGTGACATTACGAAATAATTCAAATTTCGAATGCTACCAACATTTAAAATATGATACAATTGGCTGAGTTTGTTACCAACGAGCCATTAAATCGAAATAAAAATAAAAAAAAAATAGCATATGGAGGTTTTTTTAAATTTTTATTTCGATTTAATGGCTCGTTGGTAACAAACTCAACCAATTGTATCATATTTTAAATGTTGGTAGCATTGGAAATTTGAATTATTTCGTAATGTCACTTTCATTTAGAAAACGGCTTTGCCGAAGTGATCAATAGTATTTTTTTTTATTTTTTCGTTTAATTCGTCTCAATTGAAGGCATTTTGTGTTGCATAAGGATAAGCCCTATTTATGAGATATATGGATGAATAGTGATCGTTAGTCTGCAAAAGGACCTTTAAACTTACATTGCACCGTCGAAAGTCGTGCACATCCGTAAGTATATCTCATTCAAACATAAGCATTTCCCAATACAAACTGGGATTTCCTTCGCTACTTTTTAAGTAGCTTTTACTAATTTTATATATATATATATATATATATATATATATATATATATATATATATATATATATATATATATATATATATATATATATATATATATATATATATATATATATATATATATATATATATATATATATATATATATATATATATATATATATGTATATATATATATATATATATATATATATATATATATATATATATATATATATATATATATATATATATATATATATATATATATATATATATATATATATATATATATATATATATATATATATATATATATATATATATATATATATATATATATATATATATATATATATATATATATATATATATATATATATATATATATATATATATATATATATATATATATATATATATATATATATATATATATATATTTATATATATGTATATATATATATATATATATATATATATATATATATATATATATATATATATATATATATATATATATATATATATATATATATATATATATATATATATATATATATATATATATATATATATATATATATATATATATATATATATATATATATATATATATATATGACATGGTATAATTAAAAATGGTCTAACCAACTATCAACGTGCTCATGTTATTTCTAACTTAATTTGTTATACATGCGTTGTAAAGTGTTCAAAGGATAGTTTATTAGTTTTGTTTATTAGCTTTTAAACATACACCGATTCTGCAAGTTTGCAATAGAATAAAAATAAAATAAAATAAAATCTGAAGTAACCCGAAGTGAATGATTAAATACTAGCTGTTTTATTAAATAGTTGATTTTAAAATCTAGTGAATTTTTAAATCGTAGCCCGTGGCTTCGGTTCGTGTACAGTTTTGAATTGATTTGTTAAATGTTAATCAAGTAGTGTGACGTTTATTTGCTTTTTTAAACGCTACATATAGATATGTAGTGCATGACGTCCCCCTCAGATGCACGCTACCTATATCGTAGACCTACGCGTCTTGTTCATCGCCACCCGTGCCGCCTTTCGCTGCAGCAGCCGCCGTCGTCACCTGCTAGGTATTTCGGGGAGCTTGCACGCGTTACTAATTTCATGATATCTCTTTAACTATACCAACTTATAACTTACAGTAAATGGCTAATTGCATCTTTATTAGCCACCCGTTATAATTGAATATTTTATTTTGATAAGGTTTCTTATTTTATTGATAATGTCTTCAACGAACACTGCCTACTTTTATATCTTTTTTTTGTTGAGACATAAAAGCGGTTATTGTAGCTTAAATATAAAAGTTGGATATACGATGTCGCTGACTTTTTCTTTTTTTTAGATGTCTCTGAGGTCGATGTTTTTGTCATATATTGTTTTCCCATATAACCGTTTCGTCAGCGCACGCCGATAAAGCAACTCACCAGCTCATTTTTCTCCGACTTTCTTTACAAATATCATGATTTCGTATTGAAAACCAATACTTATCACAATAAAATATAGCCAATAACACATAGATAATGGAGCTTTCCATTATCGAATAGTTTCCATTATCGGTGACTTAAGATTTTTTGAAATAGGATGAGTAGTTTCGAAGATTACCCCTTACTTACAAACTTACAAACATTACTTCTTTAAAATATTAGTATAGATATGTAACCCAACTACTTATATTAGGCTGGCATTTTGCTAATCCGATGGTTTACTTTTATATCTACCAGGTAGTGGGATTTATTACTCGATTGCGATACATCACATTGGTTAATCGGTTACAATCGACCGCCCTAGTGTCGCGTACTCTCTCCCTCCGAGGAGTGGCGAGCTGCAACGCAATGGCGACGCCAACGGCAACCTGGCCAACCGAGACCGTAAGAGCAACCGAGACCGGCGACGCGACTGCCGAAGAACCGTGTTACGGCGCTCGGTCCGCCGCAGCCCGCTACTTGCAGCAAACAGGTGGCTCACGAGCGCCGAGCTAATGGGCACGCGGCAGGTGACTACAACGCCAGCGCCAGGACAGGGCCATTAGAGGGCTTTGCATTTCTTACACTATTGATGGGCACGTGGGGATCGAACCACAGTGTATATCCCGCGCCAGATTTGCTCAGATCACACATATTGTATTTCCATATTTAACATTCAACATAACATAACATTAAATTTTAAAAAAAACATCAAGGAGATGCTGATAGGCCACCCTTTCTATAATCTGGCCGAATTTGAGGGCCATGATTTTTCAAATATTGTGCCCATTTAAATTACTTAAAAAAGTAGAGCCTTATTGTCTGATTATTTTATACCTATGGTCTTATATCTGTATTTTTAGTCTAAAATGCATAACGTAGATTTAATTTGATTATTTAACATTTTACTGACAATTTGAATATTACGATGAATAATTTTACTGCTTATCTTTTCGAATTACTAACTACTTCAAATATGAGCCTTCTATTTTGATTATTTATATTTATAGTTTGACAATCTAGTACTTAATTCTTGACTACCTATGTATGTTCAGTAAAGAGTAGTAACGAAACTTACTACCTAACCCAATTATTTTGCCAAGAGCGGTCTTTAGACGTCAATTGAACACGACGAAAATGTAATGTAATATAACATTGATGCAATGAAACAAAAAGGGATAGAAATCCTTTAACCCTCAGAAGGCTAGCCATGGGAATGAAATTCACGACGGCATGTGTTCAACCCTCAAAAAGTTGTTTATGCACGCATATTAATATATAATGATAGCTTAATCAATGAAGGCGGATTTTACCACATATAACTGCAAAATTGCATAATACGGAGATCGACCGCCGGCGAATTGTCGCAACGGAAAACCACCGATCGGTGGTATTGGCATTCTAGTGGTTAAAGCAATGGCGTAATTAAGCCCGTGCAGCCGGTGCAGCGCACCGGGACCCACGGCAAACGGGGGCCCAAAATGGGACTTCTGTCTAAGATCGACGTTCCAACCAACCCTGCTAGGAAGCTAAGGAAGCCGAAGAAATGGATATCTAAAAAGTGATCTATGAGTTTTCAGCAAATTACTACGAAAACCATTCTCGAAATGTATTTGTTAATAATTTTTATAACATAACATATTAACTAGTTAATTTAAATATCTAGATATTAAATATAAATATGCAAAAATTGGTACAATAATATCTTTAACATATTACTAATATGGTATGTTTAGTCTTAACATATTATGGTTTGTTTAGTCTTACCAGTTTCGCGATTGGGGTTCTACTCAAAAAAACGGAATAAAATCTGTATCTTTTTTTAATTTCTCATTAACATTCAAAGGAGGAGAAATATAATTCAGTAATTAAAATAAACAGTAAAGCGTCATATGAATACTTAGTTCATACTGAAAGTTTCTGAATTCTGATAAATGAGACCTGATATTAGACTTATGATACATTTATTGTTTTTCAAAGTACCCTAATAATTGATAAGTTTTTGCATTCGCTGGAATAATTGTAAAAAGCAGTTGAACCAGTCTTCCTTAGGGACCTATTTAATGCCTTCGTGAAACGCATTTACCGCCGATTCAAGGCTCGTAAAACGCGTGCCTCTAAGTTTGTCATTAATTTTAGGAAATGAAAAGAAGTCGCAAGGTGCGAGGTCTGGGCTGTATGGCGGATGCGCCATCAGTTCTACATTTGAAGCCATCAAATACGCTCGGTTAGTTACTTTAGCGGAATGAGCGGACGCGTGATCGCGGTGAAGGACAACATTGCTTCGAGGAAGTCTTTCGCTAAATTTTTCTGACTTTGGACAAGCAAGTGTTGACGTATTAATCTGCAGTCACTGCCCTCTGGTCTTCAAACGACACTGTTGTGTAATGTCCTGATTTGCCGAAAAAAGAAGCAACCATTTTTTAAGCTATTGCATAGCTTTTATCGCGGCGACCGAATGAAGAAATTTCTTAACGAATATTAATGATTTTTAACTGATAATTACGTCTAAACGAGTACTGCTTACGATTTGAAAAAAATATATGTTAAACAAGAACATTTTCCTAATATTCTTAGCTTTGAATATTTTAGATTTTGTTTATATTACATAGTGTAAATTATTTGTGAAATTAGGTCTAACCGAACATAAAAACGACCACTACGCAAATACTATGTGGCGTAATATTACGAAACCTACATCATTTCAAAGATAATTTAATTATCTATCTTTTTATTTACGATTTTTTTCGAAAAATCCGTTTTTTTTGTTATATCGAATAAAAAATTCGTGCGCGGCGCTCTATCGGAAGACGTTTAAATTATTGCGAATCATTTGCTTTCGCAGCCGCAAATGATTCGAAATAATTTCAACGTTTTCCGATAGAGCGTAGTTATCTGATATCAGAAAAAATAAAATAAATAAATAATTATATATGCATAAGTTGTTAAAAATGCTATGCAATAGCTTTACCGCGGCAGTCCCCGAGTGCCACACGTATTTTTATTTCTTTTATAACTGAAGTTCCAGTTCCAGAAGCTTTTCAGTATGTCCCACGTATAAAAACAAATGTTTCGAACATTCTCCCGCAATAATGTTTCTGTATGATCCCGCGTGTCCCGCTGAAGATTTTGGGAACTTTTTTGTTATATCGAATAAAAAATTCGTGCGCGGCGCTCTATCGGAAGACGTTTAAATTATTGCGAATCATTTGCTTTCGCAGCCGCAAATGATTCGAAATAATTTCAACGTTACAGGCATTGCCCGCAAATGAATACGCCGATTTATAATGTAGGTACAATATGTAAAGTAGCTAGGTATACAGTAAGTACATGCTTTATGCCATAATTAATGTAACTAATAGGGGAGGGGCCTTTTGTTCAAATATGCATTGGTGCCTTATTTTTTAGTTACGCCATTATCCCTTTTTGGTTTCAGTGCATTGGTATTCAATAAATGCAATACGTATGATCTGAGCATGATGGCGAGGGACCGAGAAATCTGGCGCCACCAGTAAATAGCACTTCCTGCGTGGCAACACCTTTGATCTATTCAAAATGCCGCCGTTAAGACAGGATTGTTAAGGGCTCTCTAGACAATCAACCATGCTTGATTGTCTAGAGAGCATCGCGTCGCGGGCTAAGAAGGAATCGTAAACCGCAGGGAAAATGAAAAATTTTTTTTTATATTTACCAAAAATGCCTAATTTTATAGTTTATACCAGGGAGTCACGTTAATTAGACGTAATTGATTGATGAATGACGTGACTCCCTGGTATAAAACTACAAAATTAGGCATTATTGCTTGACAAGCATGCTTGATCGTCTAGCGAGCCCCTTACCTTCTTGCGGGCGGTACGCATTATTACTAGATTCGATAGCGTGAACAAGTCGCTAACCGACTGTTTCAGTAGTCGCAGAGTGAGAGCGGTTTTCCCCTCCCGCTCATTGCCCCACCTGATCATTGCCCTAAGGGTGAGGGGGAAGGGGTTCGTTGCCTCACTGGTTCTATTTACAGCGAATGGCTTCGTGCAGCTTGGGCCATAAGATCCATTTTCTTCTCGGATCGGCTCATCTCACGATTCAGCTCCTATTCAGAAGCCTCCACGTACAATGTAACGATTTTAAATGAAATGATTATAAATTGTAATTCCTTTTCTAAATTTTATATTTTTTAAATTTTATTTGTTTTAAGTGAATACGACTAAATATTATTATCATTGTGATTTGATATTTTTAAATGATATTTTAATTTAAATTTTAATCGTTTAAATTACACTAATTTTATTTCTTATTCTTTTAATTTAAGTTATTTCTCATGCTTTCAATTATTATTACCTGTTATTTTAGTATGTTTCTACAATCTGTAAAGATTTTTGAAAATAAACAACTTGAACTTGAACTACGGAAGGCTACCACGGGTAAGACTCACGCGTCTCAGGGCTCACGGCTGGTGGACCGGTTTCTCCTGATACCATTGCAACCCGGCGCTACTGGGCAGTTTTGTGCACTGAAGGGGTCTGGAGACTATAGAAATAAACTTTCTCTCTTTCTCTTAGGCAGCGGCGGTGGATGTTGACCTATTGTCATGCCACTCTTGAAATGACCTTGGGCTACTCGATCCCGTGTGGCACTACGGGCAAAGGACGTCCTGGTTCGCGATAAATTAACATTGAATTACCGCTGTAATTAAAACAGGCAGATGACGTGTAAGCGACTTCGGACCTGTAGCAGCCGGGAGATCAGAGGTATCCTGAAGACGCAGATATCCTTCTAAAACTGGTAGTTGGAGGGTGAGGCTGCCCGCTGGGTACCTTTCCCGGTGCCTCGCCGTAAGGCGTTGGCCTATAACGAGCTTGTTGGCGGAGCTAATCAGTAAATTGTCTCGTCTCTAAGTCTTCTACGCTCATCCCACGGCTGAAAGAACGATCTCATATCGTTATACCAGCCCGGGGTGACGGGTTCAACCGCTGTAGTCGACACCGCCCTACTGGTTCTATTTACAGGATGCTAATGTATCCTGTGCAGTTGAGCTATTATGGCCCACTTCGTTTTCATGAGTCAGCCTAACTCACGGATCCGCACCCAGCCGGTTGCGTCCAAGTAGAAGTTCGAACCCGGTAAGGATTCTGTCCCCTGCAACTAAATTTACAGGCGGGTCAGTTTCCCCTGGGAAACGGGCGCACCGTGTGGCTTCAGCCAATCGATTGTGAACACAGACTGATATTCAGGTGTCCGGAAACAACTTTGGTTGCTATGAATCGTGGGTGGTTGTTGACCTTCAGCCGCTCTTGAAACTAACAATCGGTCACACGATCCAGAGTGGATAGTCGGGCAAAGGACGCCGTGGTCCGTAATAAAATCTAACCGAATTACCGTTAACTTAAAGCATAGGATCGCGCGAGCGACCTCAAACTCGTAATCATTCGGGAGGACGGAGAAATCCGCTCATAGCTGATAGCGAGGGCGCTTGGTCAGCCCGCTGGGTTAACTATCCGGATTAGGGCGGCAAGGGTCAGACTCTCGCGGGCTATTTGGCGGAGCTAGATGTCTACATATCTAGTGAAATGTCTACATATCTAAGTCTACGTTCAGTCCAGGTTGAAAGAATGATTATATATTGTTATACCTCCCTGAGTTGACGGATTCCCCTGTTGTAGCTATCACCACTCCCATGCTAACGTCAGGTAGAGGCCCTCAAGCGACCTCGAAACTGTGACCAGACTGGAGGATGGAGAAATTCGTCCAAATATGGTAGTAAGGTCGAGATCCGATATGTGGCACTTCACAGCGTACCGCTTTAAGGCGTTGGACTCTTACCTACCGTTGGAGTAGTTTGACTGTGGATTGTGTTTAAGTCTTGGAAGATAATATGGTAAAGGTCGTTATAGCTCCCTGTCGGATTCGTTCTTAGCAACTGACACTTCCCCAATGTTCTAATGCAACTTGAGCCCAATAGTCAGTATTGTGTCTCTTTGGTCGGCCTAACTCTTGGCTCAGCTCCCATGCGGTAGCCTCTTCAAAGAGGGGACTTCCCTTGCGGGTACATCGTGCAATCGGAGACAGTTGATGTGGAGTTCAGATCCGGGGGACCACATCAGGCGGCCTCAGGCGGCTGTGCACTGGCCACGCAACGCAATCGCCGAGATTCGTCCATAGGTATAAATAGAACCCGAAAACGCTCAGGATCCTATTATATCAAACGCAAAGAGCGATGCTAAATATTGTGCAGTTTTTTATGCGCGTCTTTAAGCAGTCTAGCTATCCAGCGTGTCGACACCTTTTTCATTCCTAAGCGACCATGTAAATTACTATGAGCACTACTTATCGAAATGTTCACCTCTTGATGATCCGCCAAAACAATTTTTACACGATTTTGTATAATTTCTTCAGTGACTGCCGACGTAGGGCAACCAGAACGAGGGATACCGTTACTTAAAGATATTTCACGGCGGAACTTAGCACACCAACTTGCAAACGTAGATATGGGGGAGCATCAACCCCTAATGTATTTAGTAAGTCTTGAAATACACGTTCCGTACAAAAAAATCTAGAAAAGGTATTTAATTACCGCGCGAAATTCCTTTTTTTTTCATTTTCGCCAACACGGTTCGACAAAATGGAAAACAAATGGCTCATATATAAAAAAAAGCAAAAGGAAATCACTTTCTGTTTATAGAACACAATAACAAATGTTTTAGCTGTGCCTGTCAGTATTTCCTTTTATGTAGAAGTATATCCTTTCTATGTAGAAGTCTACATCTATATTTTAGTGTAATGAAATGATTTATTACTTCCAGGCGGATAGTCAACATCGCCGACCTCCAAATCGATGCTGCCGCCGTCATACCGTAGAACCCGAAGGTCTGGGAGGATATGAAGAAACCACATACCATGGCCAACACCTACTATCGCACACCGATGACCTCAATCGATTTCTAGACAGCTTAAACTTCTACAAAAAAAAATATCGCTGATGAAATAAGAGAAAAGAATAGGATTATCGTGGACGGTCTCAGAAATAGACATAACAGGTTAAGGAGAGACATCCCCCCCAAGAGAAAAATTTACAAAAACTCGGCAAAAAACGGCATTGCTAATTTTCATGTCAAATTATCCTAAAGTAAGTTAGCATTTTAATATCTTCTTTACTATATCAAGTCAAATATTTTTCTTATTGATATTGTATTTTTATGTATTTAATAGGTACGATTATTATATATTATGTGGTAAGACTCTTCAGAAACCTTTGTTAACGAGTTTTAGTATTATTTAATCTTAAGCCGCCATCTACTAAAACATTATATCGATTCCGTAATCACTGGTTTAGTTCTTTAAATTTTTTAATCACATTATATAATATTATATACATATCTACAGCATGTAATGACTAAACAACTATGTTTTTTAGGGTTTAAAAGGTTTAGGGTTTAAAAAACAACTAGGGTTTTAAAGACGATAAACTTCATTTGATTTGATTTAAATAAGAGTTTGTTTTTGTAAATAAATACATTACATAAAATACGTATCTATAATGATATGACGATTTCGTTTGAGTTTTGGAGGAATGTAAGTGAAAACCGTTCCGAAAAAGATTTAGATTTAAAGTATGAAATGGAGAAAATGTCAGTTATGTAAATGTCTTCGTTACGAAGGTGTATAAGATCCAGAGGTGTAACTAAGCCGGTGCAGCCGGTGCGGCGAACCGGCAGACCCACGGCAGATCGGGCCCAAAATGGAACTTCTGACTACGATCGACGTTCCTTTTAACTCTGCTAGGAAGCTAAGGAAGCCGAAAAACATGGAAGTCTCAAAACTGATCTGTGATTTTGCAGAGTGCAAATCAATACGAAAATATTCTAGATATGTATTTGTTCATATCAACTAGGTAAATTAAATATATACACTGAGAAAGATATTGATTCTTAGATTACCATTTTGTTATTACCTTTTTCTACAGAATAACGATTTTTCAATCGTATTTTTTTGAATTACAAGGAATTTTGTTGAAACCATTACTCGATTATATGTATCAACATTTTGCTTGCAGTTAATACGGAAATAACAATCTACCTACTGTAGTTTCGACATGATTCATGTGTCCGACTATAACTGCACGTATACCTACATGCTGTCATGCCAGAAGCGAGATCCCAAGGTCGCGATGTAATGAAATAACATTAACAATGACGGTAACTACAGTCACGCCAAAACCGTTACGCGTCATATTAATTCATACGTATGGAGCACAGTCCGCCATATATGCGTAATCCTTGTTGAAACATGCGTATTTCCGTGTATTACATCGTTATATTTTTTTTCAGTGCCTTGTAGATCTTTATAAACACCTCTATCGACAGATGTTGAAAAGCCTTCTTTATAAGATAGAGAGAAGACTTGGCTCTTTTTAGAGACTGCAAGAATATTTTTTCCCATTTAAGATCGCCGCTAATTGTTATTCCAAGATCTTAAATTTAACGTACAATGATTTCCACCGTATCTCTAACCCTCATGTTTTACTGCGGATCTAATGCATTCGATGGGTTTTCGGTCAATCAGGCTAATTCCGTGCATGATTTGATCCATTGCTCTTCGCTCAACTCTAATCTTCTTGGCGGATTGTCGAGTGAGAGTCAGGCGCCGGTCCGTAAGTAGACAGGTAAGACATATAGCTCGAACATTTTCTTCAGTTTTATTGGAAGTTCCGAGTGCATTATGCTTTGATTAACCACAAAAACTGCCCATGCTTGGGAAATACGCCTCTCAACCTCTGCTGTTTGGTTTGCGCTACCCAGTACGATGTTATAGCCTAGATTAGTGACGTAGGACTTAGAACCTAGAGACGTAGGACATAGGACCTAGTGACTTAGGACTTTGTCATGTAAGTAATGGTGCTGATCTATTAAAGGTTAGTCATGATCTTGGTTTTTGAGTAATCCAATCATGGACATCGTGTCTTCAATGTTATCCGAGATCAGAACCAAGTTGGGGACCAAGGATCGGAGGTTCTGACCCGGGGGAACTCCTCGGGCAGAATTGGCGAATAACCGGGGGAGTCTGGAAACGTACGCTTCCTAAGAAGCGGGGTAGTTGTTGACGTCACTAATTCGTAGAAGCGATACGTTGGCTACCCGATTCCATATGAGCTTGACGGGCAAAGGGCGCCTCGGATACGCAACAAATTTGAACAGAAAATTACCGCTAACGTCAGTATAAGGCCCTGAAGCGACCTCGAATCTGTGACCAGACTAGAGGATAAAGAAAGTCGTCCAAATATGGTAGTAAGGTCGAGTCCCGCTAGGTGGCACTTCACAGTGTACCACCGTAAGGCGTTGGACTCTTACGTACTGTTGGAGTAGTTTGACTGAGGAGTGTGTTTAAGTCTTGGGAGATAATATGGTAAAAGTCGTTATAGCTCCCTGGAGTCGGGTTCGCGCTTAGAAACTGACACTTCCCTAATGTTTTTATTCAGCTTGGGCCTAATAGCCAGTGTGTGTCTTTTTGATCGGCCCAACTGTTGGCTCAGCTCCCATGCGGTAGCCTCTTCGTAGAGGGGACTTCCCTGCGGTTATATCGTGCAATCGTAGACAGTTGATGTGGAGTGCAGATTCGGGGGACCACCTCAGGCGGCCCCAGGCGGTTGTGCACTGGCCGGTTTGCTAGCCACGCTACGCAATTGCCGAGATTCGTCCATAGGTATGAATAGAGCCAGAAAACGGTAAGGATCCTGTTATAACAAACGCAAATAGCGTTGCTAACTCTCCAGTTTAGTTTTTTTTGCGCATTTTTAAGCAGTCTAGCTACCCAGCGTGTTGATAACTTGCGACCATATAAATTACTATGAACACTACTTATCGAAATTTTCACCTGTTCGGTAATAAAACGAAGCATGATGATACGCCAAAACAATTTTTACATTTTGTTTGCAATTCCTTCAGTGACTGCCGACGTAGGGCGACCAGAACAAGGGATATCTTTACTTAAAGTGATTCCACGCTTAGCACACCAACTTGCAACCGTAGAATATTGAGGAGCATGAAACCCTAATGTATTTAGTAACTTTTGAAATACACGTTCCGTACAAAACAAATCAAGGATAGGTATCCGCGCGAAGTTCCTATTTTTTCATTTTCGCCAACACGGTTGGACCAGATGGAAAACAAATGACTCTTATATAATTATCTGCTATCAAATAGGACTCTGACTGTCTATCAAGGCGTCGCCTCCCTCACGGAAATCTCAGCCAGGGGCTGTCCACGAGGTTGAGTCATCTCCCCGCTCGTGTGGAGTATCGTTGTAGTCGAACTGCTAACAGATCGACAAAACCAAGACTTATCTGTCTACGGCTACGCTTGCGACCTGGCCATAGTGGTAAGAGGAAATTTCCAATCAATAATTAAGGACCTTGTGAAAATAGAACTTAAGACCACCTAAGACCGGTGCCGGCCCAAGGGTTGATCTGCTAATCCCAGCAAGACCAAGGTCACGATTTTCGCAAGAAAATCACAATCCCGAACCCGTTGAGCGTCATAAGTTTTGGGATAAGGAGACAGAATACCCAATAGTAGTCGATACTTTGGAGTCTATCTAACCCGAATGCTTAATAGGAAACACCACCTTGAGCGCGAAAATACAAGCTTATATGCCTCCTTGTTGACGTGCAAATGAGCCAGAAAAAACCTGGGGGTTAAAACCTAGGGTCCCTTATGACTCTATAGGGCAGTACTGCTGCCTAGACTAACCTATGCTGCAAAAGTCTGGTGGTCCAGGGTGAAAAAGCTCGAGACGAAAAACTCTATACTCTGCTGCCCGCCTCTGGAGAAGCTCATAATGCACTCCGCCAGACTTACAGCATACAGACTGAAGTGTTCGGGCAAGTGGCAGAGTGGACGGCCCCATTATGAATGTTGAGTATTTTTTGAAAGTGACTGATTGCAGAATTACGTTATCAATCCAGCAAAATGCCTTCTATCTCGAATTCTACTATCTATGCAACGCGTGCCTATATGTATCATTGAGCAAAGTACCTACTGATAAGGTAGACAGATAATTGGGTGTATAAAAGACATGGTACGCGAGGCTATTGTTACAGAACTGTATTGGATTTTTCAAGGTGATCACGGCTGCGAAAATCATCCGACTTCAACATAATGAAGAAGTTTGTGTTTGCCTTGGTTGTGATGCTCTATGTGATCGCCATAGCAGAACAGGTAAGAAACTGTCATTTTAACTATCCCGACCTACCAACCAACGAGGAGGGAAAGTATTGTGAACGCGCAATTTTTTTCCTGGGATAAAGACGGAAATATCCATTTTGAGCCCCACTCAGACGATTAGGACCATTTTTAGATTGAAGTCTGTCTGTGTGTGAGAATTTCTCCACGATAGCGATTAAACGCTCAATCCGATTAAGCTGGAATTTGTCGGTACTGCTGCCTAGACAAACCTATGCTGCAAAAGTCTGGTGGTCCAGGGGGAAAAAGCTCGAGACGGAAAGATGCTGAAAAGCCTTCAAGGTAACTACCCGAGGGCTGCAACTGGCGTCATGAAGACCAGATTAGAGGTGGCACTCTGCTGCCCGCCTCTGGAGAAGCTTATAATCCACTCCGCCAGACTTACAGTGTACAGACTGAAGTGTTTGGGCGAGTGGCAGCGAGGAGGGCCCAATCATCCTGAGCTAAACCTCCTCCACAAAAGCTCATTCACCCTGTTCCAGGATCGACTACTAAAAAAAGAAATTGGTAGAGAAATCCTATAAAATCCTAACCCCCGCCAGGGAAGACTGGAAAGCTACTATGCGGACGCCTGGTTCACCGACGGATCAGGAGCAAATGGACGTTTTGGGGCGGGCGTGTACGGACTCAAAACCAACCACAGAATCGGCATCTATCTTGGACAATATGCCACGGTTTTCCAAGCCGAGGTGTTTGTCATAGACGATTAAGACCATTTTTAGATTGAAGTCTGTCTGTGTGTCTGTGTGTCTGGGAGTTAATGGGCCCTTGCTGAGTTGGCCACGAAGACCCATTCTGTTCAGGGTTGGTCACACTCACGGGTCAACACCTATCCGACGGCCTCCACGCATGGAGTGCGAGCCTGGGTAGGACTCTGGCCTTATGGTTAGTTTCCCTTGGGAATCAACCTTCTGGCGCTCCTGGACGGTCTCCGCACCGTGCGGCATAAGCCAATCGATTGTGCACTCTCACTAACAGTCGGGGGAGTCTGGAAGCAGTACTGTTTCCTATAGAGCGGGGGTGGCTGCGGACCATACGGCGACTGTTCTTGAAACGACCATCGGCTACCCGATCCTGGGTGAACAGCCGGGCAAAGGACGCTGTGGTCCGCGATAGATTTGGTATACACCGTTTTACCGCTTCGTAAGGGAGAGGACCGCGCGAGCGACCTCGAACTCGTAACCAATCGAGAGACTGGAGTAATCTGGTCACAATTGGAAGTAAGGGCGTGAGTGTAAGCTCGCTGGGTAACACTCCTGGCTATCTCGCGGTTAAGGGGTTGGCCTCTTACGGGTTTGTGGCGGAGCTAGACGGTGGACTGTTTTGTCCAAGTCTTCTGCGCTCACTCCAGGGAGATAAAGCGACTAATCGTTAAAACTTCCTGAGGTGACGGGCTCGCCCGCTGTAGTCGACAACCCTAGTTGTGTGTCTGTGTGTGAGAATTTCTCCTCGATAGCGATTAAACGCTCAATCCGATTAAGCTGAAGTTTTCGCTAAGGCATCATTTGATCATGGAAAGACTTCAAAAGCTGGTGTTCAAATTGGTCACTTTTTTAAATATGGTATAATTGTATTTTATTAGAAATATTGGACTTGCAGACTTAAAATTCGGTACATAGGTGCCTTGTTGGGCCGAAACGTCATTGTGAAATTTCGGAATATCTCCTATACAAGCTGCACTAATAATATTTTAATTTCGCCATATATTTGAATCAAATATTAACACTGAGCCGCCCGAGGCTAGCCATGAAACAAACCGCGCGGCCTGAGGTGTCGAAATGGAACCCAACCGGGTTCGATCACTGGCCTCCAGAACGCGTTTATCGATTTTATTTATGAAATTAATATTCAGATGAAATCAGTCCTTGGCTACTTGACGGGAAAGCCTTCGGGTGACAGAACCGATTTTTACTTACCCGGCACTAGGGAATAAGATGTAAGCGCTAAGAAACATTTAGATGAAGACGGAAATATCCATTTTGACACCCACCTGAGACGATTAGGACTATTTCCAGACTGGAGTCTGTCTATGAGTCTGTGTGTCTGTCTGCGTGTGTGTATTCTTCCACGATAGCGCCTTAACGCTTCATCCGATTGAGCTGAAATTTGGCATGCAGGCATCATTCGCTCATGGCAAAAGTTGAAAAGATTGTAGTTGAAATCCGTCGACCAGAGGCGCGCTAGTCATACTTCAATCTCGAAATATTGCAATTAGAGACTTGAAATTTGGTACACAGATGCCTTGTTGGACCGAAATTACGTTGTGAACGAAATTCAATTATTTGGAATATCTCGTATACAAGCTACGCATTTTTTAAAATACCGCCGTATATAACAAAATACTACATAATTGTATGGACAAATACCATTATAATACCACGGAAATACTACAAAATAATAAACTATGCTACCTTTGCTATCATAGTCATTTGACATAATCACTATCGGGTGATAGGGGGGATTTGGCGAGGTGAAGGGAGGGAAGAGGAGGTATTTGGCGATGGGGGAGGGGGGGGGGGGTCTGCTTGCCGGGAAAGTCATGGGCTCAACTGATTTTTGAAAATATGCCGGATTAGACTTGTTGCGGCCGCTAAAGAAAAGGCGGAAGCTGTCGAGGCCGACGTGCAGTTTCCGTCAACCTGAAATAGGGCATAGCATCCGCGTGATTTTTCCCCCAAAAATGTAGGAGCTTAGGTGCGGCGGGACGGACCTCGCAGACGTCGCGTCCCGGCCGAAAACACCGTTCATCAAACCGCAAAGTTAATTTCTTAGATTCATTCCGAGGGTTGTAGCCACTAAAGAAAGGGCGGTCAGCCAGAAATGAAATATCTAAATTTAAAGACGGAAGCTGTCGAGGCCGACGAGCAGTTTCCGTCAAGCGGCAGTCGGGCATAGCATCCGCGTGATTTGTCCGACAAAATGTATGGGCTTACGTGCGACGGGACGGACCTCGCAGACGTCGCGCCGCGACCGAGGCCACCGTCAACCGATCCACGAAATCAATTTCTGGAGAATATATCTCTGAAATATTTATTCGAAGCATTAAAACAAGGGAAAAATAGCGGAATAAGCAGTAAAGCAACGAAAACAAAGCCCCGCGCGAAATCGCCACATCGGGCGAATTATAATGAAGTCACCATACGAGAAATCGGCGGAATATCTCCAGATGCGAAGGACATCGCCGAAAACCGAAAAATAGGATACGAAAAATCGGAAAAGACGGAGATAGAAATATCGGCGAGCGCCGAGCCGAGCGCCGGCCAATCGGCGGCCGCCGGCAGAACGAGCCGCGCGCGCGCCGCCGGAGCCGGGGTATAAATATAGCCGCCGGGCGGGGAGCAAATCCATACGCTTCCGCGCGTTAGAACCCGAACTTTTGCTGGAGTTCGATGAAGCCGAGCCCAGCGTGCAGAAAGGAGAAACCACGGTGAGCGATCTAGACTTAATTTATAATGGGTTATATTGCGCACCGTCCCCCGAAGGTGCTACTTCGTCTTCGCCCCCGATCGTCCCCCCCAGCCGTGATTCACCCCCCAGTCCCCCGAACGCTGGCGACAACGCTCCCTTACACGCGACGTCTGCCTCCATTATCCCCCCTCTGGCCACGTCGTCCTCAACGACAAACAAGGACGACTCTATAGCCACGTCACCTCCCAAACCCCCGGGCTGTGACGACAAATCGCTCCCGTCCTACGCCTCCCTGGCGGCTCGCCCCCCCCACCCCCCGCCCGGCATCTCCAAAGGACGCGGAAATGGAAGCCCCCCAAGACCCCCCCACTTCAGATATCACAAACCAGGGCCGCCCCATGCCACCGGCGATGTTGGCGGTGAGGTGTCCTGTGATGGTTGCGGAAAAGATCGCGGGATGGCCTAGGCACCTAAGGGAGATCGAGAGGAGACTGGGCCACCCCGCGAACGTAAAGGCCTTGGCGATGGGTGGATTTCGGTTCTCGCCGAAATCGACACATGAGCTACGGTGCGTCCAGGCGTACCTGAAGGAACAGGGCCCGCAGGTGGCATGGCACACCTACGAACTACCGGCGGATAAGGATCTCAAAGTAGCAATCAGGGGCCTCCCCGAAGACACGACGCCGGAAGAAATAATTGAAGGCCTCAGCAAACACGGGCATGAGGCAACTTATGCCCGCAAAATTAACGCGGGAAGACGCCCCCTTTTTTACGCATGCGTAAAAAAAGGGGAGAAATGGAGGAATGTCTACGGGGTGGACACTCTCCACGGCCTAGCAGGAATCTCGATCGAGACCTGGAAAGGGAGAAAAGGACCTGCCCAATGCCACAGATGCCAGGCGTTCAGGCACGCCTCGCACAATTGCTTCCGGCCCCAGAAATGCGTGTGCTGCGGCCAAGGACACGCAGCGAAAGACTGCAAGCGGCCCAAAAGCGAAAGCGCCACGTGCGCAAACTGCGGTGGCGATCACCCAGCCAGCAGCCGAAAATGCGAGGCGTTCCTCGCAGAGGCCAATAGGCAGGCAAGGCCAAGCCAACCACGACCAGTCCCCCGCCCCACCACCCAACCCTCATCAATCCCCCCTCTTATGTCAACCATAAACTACCCTCCCCTCAAAACCCAAAACGGACCCCAAACCCCCAGTGCCCCCCAACCCCCGCGAACCCCCAAACCCCCCCGAGCCCCCCGAGAAGACCGGCACCCAGAGACAGCCCGGCACCCCCACCAAGCCCCACACGCAAGAGATCCGCGGAACTGGAGAAAACCAGCCCACCCCCCCGCGGCAAACATGGACACCCCCCCGCAGGAACAAAGACCCCCCTTCCCCCCACAAGCCCAACGACCCCCATTCCGCCCACAATCCCAAAGAACCTCCCCCCCCCAATACTCAACGACCCCCCTCCCCTCCACAGGTCCAAAGACCCCCCCTCCCCCCCCAAAGCCCCCACACCAGCGCCCAGATCACCAACGAAGCCACAGGACGTCAGATGCCCGACAGAACCGACGCAGACAGACGCAGGCTTGATAACGCTGACCATCAGTCGGCTAATAGAAATACTGACGACAGCGATAAGACAGACACTCCAGAATCCGGAGTGTCTAGACACGATAGTACGGACGCAAGTGACGCAGCTCTTCCAGCAAGCGTCACCGACAAACGCTCAATGCGACTGAGAGTAGTCCACTGGAATGCGAACGGACTGACTAACAAGCTGCCTGCTCTCCGCATATTCCTGAGAGAGGAGGAGGTCGATGTACTCCTGCTGTCGGAAACCAGACTGAAACCCGCAAACAAGGTGAAAATCACCAATTACCTGGTATACCGAGACGATGAAGTCTCGGAGACCTCAGGGTTGGCAATAAGGGGAACGGCAGTAGTGGTGCGTCGACGAATCCTACATCAGAGGCTGGACCTGCCTAAGACAAACAGTCTCAGCGTATCCGGAATTCAAGTCAGATCCGGATCGCGAGACTTAAGATTAATTTCGGCCTACAAACCGCCAAGGTTCATACTAGACACGACGGACATAGATAAGCTAATTGACCACACGACTCCGACTATAGTGGCCGGCGACCTGAACTGTAAACACCCTTCGTGGAACTCGACCTGCATTAATACAGAAGGGAGGAGACTCCAGAAACATGCAGAAGCGAAGGGTTATACGGTCGCCGGGCCACTGCAACATACGAGACATGGACACAACAGCTCTGACGTCCTGGACGTCAGTATCCTAGCAGCGACCGACTTCCCTTACAACCAGGAAGTCCTGTACGACATGTCCTCAGATCATCTCCCAGTACTTCTCGAGTTGGACACAGACACCACCCACCAAATTCTGCCACAAAAAGTAAGGCGGAAAGTGGACTGGGAAAAATTCGAGAAGCTACTCTCCAAGTCTCCCATCCCAAATAACTCCCCCGCAACCCCAGCAGAAGCCGATTCCAAAGTAGATACACTCCAAACTGCCATAAAACAGTCCCTAGCTATCTGCACAAAAGTCACCCCAGCTCCATCCATACGTCCTAAAATCACGGCCCCGCTCAGACAGAAACTTAGGGAGACGAGAAGGCTGAAGAAACGCTGGACAGAGACAAGATGCCCGACGGTCAAACGAGAACTAAATAAAGCGACCGCAGAATTACAAGAGGCACTCCAGACTCATCGGACGGAGGATTGGGATGCCTTTCTGGACTCGATAGCGGAAGATATGCCCTCGGTTTACAGGCTAAACAAAGGGCTACTCGGTACACCGGAGCCCGTCCGCCCGCTATTCAACGGGGACGGCGAGTTGCGGTACATGGCAGAGGACAGGGCTGAATTGCTCGCGGACCACCTAGAGCGGACTTTTAAACCAAACAGTCACGAGGACTCTGACCACTCTAGGCTGGTGCGCGAGTTCCTCGAGAACCCCCGGCCGATGCCTGTACAACGACCCGCCGAGGCGGACGGAGTCATGGGGGCCGAGAAACTAAATACAAATACCACCGAACCGCCGAGCCAGATGGTCACTCCAATAACTCCGTCGGAACTACGACGACACCTCAACAAAGTTAAAGTAAGGAAGGCCCCAGGTCCCGACGACATCCCGGGATCGGCGCTCCGACACTTACCAAACGCTCTGCTACCGGCAATGGCCAGCCTGCTTAATGGGTGCATTAGACTCGGTCACTTTCCGACGGCGTGGAAAACGGCCCGAGTCATCATGATTCCTAAACCTAAGAAAGACCTTAGGCAGCCGGGCAGTTACCGCCCAATCTCCCTCCTCCCCCTCCTCGGCAAGCTGTTCGAGCGATGCACACTGGAGCGTATCAAACCCCATCTTCCGATACGCCCAGAGCAGTTTGGATTCCGACAGGGCCACTCCACCACACTCCAATTAGTAAGAGTGGTCCATCACTTAACGTTCGCGCAAAACAAAAAACTCCACACCGCGGCCGTTTTCCTCGACGTCGAGAAAGCCTTTGACAAGGTGTGGCACGAAGCCACCCAGACCAGCGTACCGCGAATGCTCACCGCACTGGTAGCCTCCTTCCTCTCAGGAAGGGGATTCTTCGTCTCGGTGGAGAACGCGCGTTCCACTGCGCGACCCATCGCGGCGGGAGTTCCCCAAGGGAGCTGCCTGTCCCCATCGCTGTACGCTGTGTATACTAACGACATCCCCGTAGGCCCCGAAGCTGAGCTGGCCCTCTTCGCCGACGACGCGATGTACATGGCCTCCTCCATGAACCTCCGCCACTCGATAACAAAGCTCCAGAAGACGCTGGCCCTCCTGCCCGAGTGGTTTAATAAATGGAGGATAGCCGTAAACGCGGGGAAATCAGAAGCTATCATCACCGGATCCCGTCGGCCCTACCCCAAGAGCACCAACTTAACACTGGGAGGAGAACCGATCCCGTGGAAGAAGTCGGTCAAATACCTGGGGGTACACATAGACCGACAACTTAGTTTCCACATCCACGCCACTAAGACCCTTGCGGCGACGAGGTCGGCCAAAGCGGCCCTCCAACCCGTCCTAAGGGCAAAACAAATCCCGTTAAAGACGCGACTGACCTTCCTTAAGACGTACCTGAGGGCGCGACTGACGTATGCAGCGCCCGCGTGGTACCAGGCCTTAAGCAAGACACACAGGGACGCCATGCAGCGCATCATGGACAGCGGGCTGCGAACCATAGTGGCCGCTCCATGGTGCGTCAGCAACGATACGCTACGTAAGGACCTAGCTAATGACGAGACCATTGAGTCCTTCATCAGACGACTGTCTAAAAATATGTTTGAGCGGGCCGATTCCTCCCCCCGCCCCCACATCCGAGGAATCGCCCCCCATCATTCGAGACCCCCCGAGAAACCGTACCCGCGAAATATAATAGAAAACCCCGAACAATGACAAAGCACAACCAGTAACCCTCTTCGCCACATGAGGCTTTCAGGTCAACCAGCCAACGGGAGGAAGAGAAACACGCCAGCAGCCAAGCAGCATCCCGTAACCCCATTTGTATGTTCCAGGAGCTGCCCAGGACAATGGAATCCGGACACGGACTTCATCCGTACCATTGCATTGCTTTGAGACACCACTTAAATGTAAATGTAGCATTGAACCCCACTCTTTACCAAAATCGGACTTCTTCCGTTCCCTTAGATAGTCTTGCAAATACCTGTATAAATGTAAATGTAGAATCAAACCATTACTTCGCATCGTAAATCAAAATGTATTAAATGTAAATGTAGAAGCAATCATAGAATTTGTGTGCCCCAAAAGGGCCGTTTGATGCTGCCGCGGCGGGCGGTCGGCCGACGTCGAGGAGGCCGGGAAGGCTGGGTGCGCTCGTCTCGTGTGCGGCGGGCGGGCTGGATGTACTTGAGCTGGATGTACCTGGGCATAAGAAGACAAAACGAAGAAGACAAGCGACAAAAAATAAATATATAAATAAAAAATGAAGCCGACTACAATGGTAGTCAAAAAATTAAAAGCATGTCCAGTCTGTGGGCTGGACACATCAGAAGCCCCAAATGACCGCAAAATGCGGGTTGGGTCAAATCCCTTGTGGACGCAAGAGCGCTCCACTCGAGGACGAATCACGCAGAGGAGCAAATCATTCAGTGCCCGGCGTCCGTTCTGAACGGTCGCCTGCTCCGCTCCGCCGCCCGCGCTGAATACTGCCGCCGCGAGTCGACCGTCGAGCGCCGTCTCCGGTCCTCGCCGTGAAGTTCGTGCCGTCGAGTATCTCCGGTTCGAAATGCAGTCTGCTGCCAACTCCGCCGAAGCTGCTGCCGCCCCGCACAGCCCACCAGTGACTAGGGGCCTGGACATGCCGCTCATTCCGATCGCGACACCGAGGAAACGCGTGAGAGACCCCGCGTCTCCAGAAGATGAGCGGCAGAGGGAGTCGCAGCGCCGCCGAGCCGACTCCCCTGACTCCTTCGTCGATCATCAACAGATCTTCGGCTCGCCGGTACCCTCGGACACCGAAGACGAGCAGCCTACCTACGCCCAACTAGCGGCGAGGAAAAGCCCGACGCCGTGCCGCAGCGATGCGGCCCCAGCACCATTGCCGCCCGCGCCGCTTCTGCCGAAGCAGGCGCCGCGCCCCCGACCCATCGTCGTGGACAAGCTCGATAGGTGGCCCGACCACCTGAAGGCTCTCCGCGCGAAGTTGGGGCGTGCGCCGAACGTCGCACCGCTCGGACGCGGCGGCGGCCTCAGATTCCGCCCGGCCGACGATGCAGAGTACCGCGTCGTCCAGGCCTACCTTCACACCCTTGGCAACTCGGTGGCGTGGCACACCTACACGCCGCCGATAGAAAAGGACGCCAAGATAGCCATTCGGGGCCTCCCGGCTAACACCACCCAGCAGGAGGTCATCGAAGGGCTGGCGGCTAAGGACATTGAAGCGACGTACGCGCGCCTGATCCATGGAGGGCGGCGCGCGCTGTTCTTCGTTGTCATTCGGAAGAACGAGGGCTGGCGCAAGATATTCAGTCTCCCGGACATCTGGTACCTGCCCGTCACCATCGAGAGCTGGAGAGGCCGGAACGGGCCCAAGCAGTGCCACCGCTGTCAAAAGTTCCGGCACAGCAGCCACAACTGCCACCGGCCCCAGGTTTGCGTTTGCTGCGGCGAGGAGCACGCTGCCAAAAACTGCCCTCGGCCAAAGACCGCCCGAGCAACCTGTGGAAACTGCGGGCAGGAGCACCCCGCCAACAACCGGCGCTGCCCCAGTTTCCTAGCGGAAATCCGCCAGACGACGCGGAAGCAGCAGGGTGCTCCGCGTGCAGCAGCCACCGCTCCTCCGCGAGCCACACCGCGAAGCGCCTCACCGGGCGCCTCGACCGCCGCCGCGCCTTCGTCGTCTCCCCCACGCCCAGCGCCGAGGAAGACGCAGGCGAAGCCTCAGCCTGCCGCCGCCCCTACGGAGCCCTTGTCGTGGAGGAAAAAGCCGGCGCCGCCGGCCACTCCACAGCAGCCAGCTGTGGAGAGGAAGAACCGGCGACGCCGCTCGAAGCCACTGCAGCAGCAGTCAACAGGGCCCCGTCCGCAGCAGGAGGAGGGGATGGAGGTCGAGGCGACCGCCCAGTCCACCAGCTCCCAAACGCCCACAGCAACCACAGCGTCCGCATGCACCCAAACGGACGAAGAAAGTGCGAGTACACCACCCCCACAACCCAGAAGTATGCCAGAGTATCCAGAAGAATACCTGGACGAGATGCGCTGCCTCGAGAACGACGAGCTGGTCTTGTTGACCGTAATTCAGCTGCTGGAACTCGTTCGCGCGTGCTAAATCGGCACGAAGGAGGAGAACACCAGGCTGCTGGATATGGTCCTTCAAACAGACCTGCCTCGTGCCTCGAGAGAAGCATACCTATTCAAGTCTGCCTCAGGGTGAACAGCCCTGAGATGCCATACCCATGAAAGCCGGGTCTATGGGCCCGATTCAAGAGAAGCCCCACGAAAAGGCAAAAGGCCTAGTGGTAGACGTCACAGGCCGTTCTAAATGGCCTGTCGACTGATTTCGTTGATTCGTTGGAGCAAATCATTCGCTCTCCGGCCTTGGTGCCGGCAACAAGTGGCCACCCGGCCGCTTAGGGAGTCAAGGCGTCGCGCTGCTGGAAAGAAGTCGTCGGGGAAGAAATCGTCGTGGAAGACCAGTCAAGAAGACTGACCAGCCAACCACTCGGGGAAGTGAGTTGGACCTCGCCGCTTCGGGTCGCCGGATCTTCGGGACCTCGGTCTTGGCAACGGACCGCCAGACCGCGCCGTCAGCGGGAGCGACGAGAAGGACGACGCAGCGACGCCGCGACGAAGCAGCCGGGAGCCGGAGGGGAATCGCCGCAGTGGAAGGTAATTTGCTCGGTATTTCGGGGCGAGGCCAGCAAAACGTGGACGTTTCTGCCGCCGCCGAATACCGACGCGGACCGCCTGCGGCTAGCAGCCGACCCACATCGGACTGCGGGAGGAGAGCGGGTACGCCGGATCACCGCGTCCGGGAACAGGCCAACGAAGCGTGTTTGCGCGCTTCGCCACGCCAAAGCCGCGGCGAAATCGTTCGCCGCGCCGCACCGACCAGCGAGTCGGTTGCGCCAGACGCCGCATCGCGCCAACCGGCGAAGTTGGACGCGTCGGCGACAGCGTGCAGAGCCACGCCGGGAAGTCGCGGCGACAAGAGGACGCCGCGCCGCACCGACCAGCGAGTCGGTTGCGCCAGACGTCGCACCGCGCCAACCTGCAAAGTTGGACGCACCAGCGACAGCGTGCAGTGCCACGCCGGGAAGTCGCGGCGACAGAGTACGCCGCGCCGCACCGACCAGCGTGTCGGTTGCGCCAGATCCGCGCCGCGCCACACCGACCAGCGTGTCAGTTGTGGTAGCCGCGCCGCACCGACTAGCGTGTCGGTTGCGAGGGATCCACGCCGAGCCGCGCCGCGTCGGCCTGGGAGCCGGTCGCGCCGGAACGAGCGACACACAGCCGCGCCGCGCCGGCCTGGGAGCCGGTCGCGCCGGAACGAGCGACACACACGGAGAAGCCGCGACGAGAGAACGCCGCGCCGCGCCTGAGAGCCGCCGCGCCGCCGCACCGCACCGATTGGGAATCGGTCGCGCCACGCCGCCGCGCGCCGAGCCGCGCGACACACCCGGAGAAGAGAACGCCGCGCCTGAGAGAACGCCGCGCCGCGCCTGAGAGCCGCCGCGCCGCCGCGCCGACTGAAAGAGTCGGCCACGCCAGCGACAAGCGCTTGCCGGGGGCAGCGCTATCGCCACCTGCGCTGAGCGTCTGCCAGCAACGTCGCGCCCTACGCTCGCTGACGCAGCTGAAAAGCGCGCCGCAGCCACGCCGCGTCGCTTCGAGCCGCCGATACGCTGCAGCCAGCGCCAACGCCGCCTGCATCACGACACGCCGCCGCACCGCACCGGCCCGCCCGTGCATACGGGCCAACCAGCGAGCCGTGATCCGAAGCAGACAGCGGTGAATATAGACATTTCTGAGTGACATTAGTGATTGACATTTTGTAGGCTAAGTTAGGATATTTAGCTGTACATTTTTTAAGTGTGTCAAATTTGTTTGTAGCGATTAATACGTTGATTTAATATTTGTAGCGGTTAAGACTTTCTGATTTGTAGCGATTAATACTGTCGGATTTATAGCGGTTAATCACTTACATTATTGTTAATAATTTGATTTCTGCATTGTTGTATATAGCGTTTAACATTTTGCTTATTGTTTAGAGCCATTGTTAGCAAGTAAGTTGTGAATATATCTCGTTGTGTCAACAGAGAAAAGTGCGTTTTATTGGTGCTAGAGCAGGGAGAGTTAAACGGTGGTAAAAGTGCAAACTGAGGCTATCGAGGCTCGCCGCGGTGACCTGGCTGCCCGTAATAGGGCGAGCGGCGATCGAGTGGGGGGACCTCTTTTTACAGTCCTGGGTCCCCAACGACCACTGATCGGTTCCGTGCCAGTGGCATCGCAATATTGTGGCAGGTGGCCGCAATAAGACTCCTAGATTTCTAATCCTTTCTATGTAGAAGTCTACATCTATATTTTAGTGTAATGAAATGATTTATTACTTCCAGGCGGATAGTCAACATCGCCGACCTCCAAATCGATGCTGCCGCCGTCATACCGTAGAACCCGAAGGTCTGGGAGGATATGAAGAAACCACATACCATGGCCAACACCTACTATCGCACACCGATGACCTCAATCGATTCCTAGACAACTTAAACTTCTACAAAAAAAATATCGCTGATGTTGTGAGGGTTTTGTCAGGCCTTTGTTGGCACGAGCCACTGAGAGGCTAATTACCTCGCGAATAACAGCTAGGACTTTGTTAAGGCGGTAAGTGTGCCGTCCTTGATCTAAGGCCGCCTTGCATCCAGTTAGTTTATTTCTAGCTGTGCAAGGGGAGCTAATGGGCTCTTGCTGAGTTGGCCACGAAGACCTATTTGTTGAGGGTCGGTCACACTCACGGGTCAACACACATCCGAAGGCCTCCACGCATGAAGTGAGAGCCCGGGCAGGACTCTCACTGGCGTTAGGACTAGTTTCCCCTAGGAGCCAATCTTCTGGCGCTCCTGGACGGTCTGCGCACCGCGCGGCGTAAGCCAATCGATTGTGCATTCTGACTAACAGACGAGGGAGTCTGGGAACAGTAATGAATTCAAATGCTACCAGAAAGATGGGAGAAAGTAGTCTAGTGATGGGCAATACTTTGAGTGAAATGTTTTTTACTAATATTAAATATCCCACCTGGTTCAAAAACTCATTTTCTCAAGTTTACACAATGGACACTATCTATTACTGTACAACAGAAGTACTTACCTGCGCCTAAATACAAATCTGCCGCCTTATATTCTGTTGCATGCTGAAGCTGCATAACCAACTGATTTCGTATTATGGTCAACTCAAATAGCTTTGACTAAATCAACTCAGAAAACTGCATATATGTTTGTTCATTTATTAACTCTCCGACTTATGTTAATTACATAGTTTCCTCAACACTCCTTCTTCCATGCACCAGCATGACATACTGTCAATCCCCGAGCACATGTCCCATCAATCAAATCAATCCTTCCTTGGTTAAAAATTGTTCCTTGGTACCTTTGGTTAAAACAATAACAATTTAATTTTTTGCCTTGTTCTGGTAATTATGAAAATTTGTTTAATTTTTTATTTTTCTTTTTGAGTTTTATATTGTAGCATTGTAACACTGATATTCAAATATATGTCAGGGGGAAAATTCAATAACATCCCTGTCAACTTTTACTGTCAAATTTGTAATACTGTCAAATTTATTTTTAGGTCATTAATGATTCTTTGAGAGAAAACATCAAAACATTAGGACAGATAACAGAGCAAGGATAACGAAATATTAAAAACCCATAGAAATATGTATGCACAGATAATTTATCTTTGTTGCGTGTTATTGGTCTATGGTGTTATTGGTCCTTCCACATACTAGCATATAGAACTGTTGTTTGAAGGCCAAGAAGCCATCTTCGCAAGGCTGCCATTATTAAACTATATATCGAAAGTACAGAGACTGGCCTTCGTGGGCTATGGCAACGGCACTAACAGAGACCCTGTGAATTATTTTAGGCCTGCCCCCACTCGATATATTTATAAAGCTGGATACTGCCAGATCAGTACTCAGAATGTATCAGAATGTATCCAATATGTAGTCGAATAACAAACGACAGAAGAATTCTAGATCAGGCATGGACTAACGTGCGGCTACTAAGGAGGAAATCAGACAAAATACCACCTGAGTACATATTGCCGTTACAGAAAGAGACTGATAGTATTTATAATAATTTTTTAAACAGTTTATTAAGAAATATTTGTGGTTTATATATTTATCCACATATTTCAGATAAATACATGTATATTTTCGGAATGTACTCAATCAGACCTTTAATTTGACACTAAATACGATGTATTTATGTTAATTTATTGACATTTGGACATTTAGACAACTACTTACTTGATATTTGGACAGTTAAGATATCTTGGGACACTCGGGATGACATAACGATTCTAACAATATCACACAATTATAAACCGGTTAAACATTTAGAAGTTATGGATAAATAAGGATACGGAAATCATGAACCCTGAACACATTACACTCCTATCTTGTTGGGCTGTCGTGTAAAAAGCATCATGATCTAAACAGGCTGGAAGCGGATCAGGATATGTTATTCAATGCAATTGGATTTATTTTGAGGCGCTGATGTTTTCGTTGCGTGAAGCTATTGCTGCGTATTGTTAATCATTGTTGTTATTTGTAGATAAGTTTCTCGACGTAAAAAAAGTTATTACTTTTGTTACGTCGAGAAACACTCTTATCTTTAATAAATAACAATAATGTTTAAGGGGCTCTCTAGACGATGAAGCATGCTTGTCAAGCATCGCGTCGCGGGCTGAGAGGGGATCGTAAACCGCAGGAAATATGCAAATATTTTTTTTATATTTGCCAATAATGCCTAATTTTGTAGTTTTATACCAGGGAGTCATGTCATTCATCAATCAATTACGTCTATTTAAGGTGACTTAAATAGACCAAATTGATTAGTGAATGACATGACTCCCTGGTATAAAGCTACAAAATTAGGCATTATTGGTAAATATTAAAAAAATATTTGCATATTTCTTGCGGTTTACGATCCCCTCCCAGCCCCGACGCGATGCTTGACAAGCATGCGTGATCGTCTAGATAGCCCCTAACAATACGCAGCATATACTTCATCTACCTATACTACTTGCTATGGCGACATGTTGCGCAACACACTAGTGTCACAGCACTAATCATGGTGTCATAATATGAAATATTGTTTCTGGAAACAAATACGGGGATGTCGCGAAACAATGCAAACAATAAGTTGCTTTTTAGGGTCGAACGAAATGAGAAATATATGGTAGTCCAATCCCGATGGCTCTAATGCCGAAACGACCGGTCACAAAGTCTATTTTTAGTACTTCTTCGTCATAAATATTATGTATAAATAAGTAAATATTGAGAAGATCCAGTGTTTCGCTGGGCGCTGATATTATTATTTAGTTAAAAAAAATCCATAAATAGGGTAAAAAGAAAACGCTCACACATTTCGTAAGCTATTCAAGATTAATGTAAGTAAAATAGTTATTTTACTAAATAATAAGTAATTGCGGTTGGCTCCACAATATTTCAAAGCCGTAGGAATACTCGCGACCCCCGCATTATTTTAAGCATTACAGAATCGAAAGTCGCCCATTGTCTATACAGAGCTGTTTAGTTTTTAGATGATTGTTGCGAACACGCAAGCACCTTCAACACAACGCATCAAACGCGGCAGATTGACAACCAATAGGTATGCACCATCGTATGACTATACACTCGAGAAAACTATGAATACCCAAGGAGTGCTTTAATATTGCTTTTAATTGAAACTTCTTAAGGCACGAGGGTGAAATTTCCTACACGGCGAAGTGAGTTACTTTATTATGAGATTAAGAAAACGAGCCGAATCAAATTTCATAAATAAGATTCATCTGTAGCAGCAGTGGTCGACGAACAGGGGTTGCAAAAAAAGCAAGTCTTAGAGGGTATAGAGATACAGTTCCGACTCCTCTAACATTTCCAAATCGCTTCCAATTTTTTATGTTGTTAATATTATTATTGTATTTTACTATAGTTACTTAACACAATACAGCTAATGATTATCAATACATAAACTATTTTTAATCAATAATAAACTACTTTTTATGATTCTTATGAACTAATATTTTGCAACTAGTAAACAACTAAAATTTTTCTATTTTTTCTCATGCGGGTGCTCTCTACTCCCTTTTCTCTCAACCTCCCACTTTATAACTTTTTCACTTCACATACCTTTACCAATGTTTGACATCTCGATAATACAGTGAACTAGGTACATACTTTTGAAAATATTTTTTTAAATGAAAAAGTTCTGAGTGATTCTATTTTTTCTAAATCCTACTACTATTATAAACGCGAAAGTTTGTAAGAATGTATGTATGGATGTTTGTTCCTCTTTCACGCAAAAACTACTGAATGGATTTTGATTAAACTTTACAATAATATAGCTTACACATCAGAATAACACATAGGCTATAACTTATAAAGATATATTGTGAATTATCCAAAATATAACGATAAGTGTCAAGTAAGTAGGAAAAAATTCTGCCATCTGCGAGCTATTCTCGCGTGCGCCGCAAAAACCGTTGGAGTTACACGTATAGGTATAATGTATAATGGAAATGTTTATCTTAAATAGTCCTACAAAAAAGCCCGCGACCGAATATATCTATATTTTTTGTGTAAGCCATTATCGACATAATAGTGAACCATGATTTTCATGATTTTTAATTTGTTGGATTTGTCTCCGTCCCGAATAACAGAATAATATAAAAACATTGAAAAATTGACGAAAAATAAAATACTTTCTATCATTATTATCACAATTTTCCATCACCACGCGGGTGAAACCGCGGGGCGCAGCTAGTTATACATAAATTTTGATTTTTATTGAAAAGGATAAAATTTGTTATGAGTAATGTATATGTAATTTTAATTGCGGCTATTTGTTTTTTGTATGATTTCAATCACAGGACGAGCCTTTACCTATCTATTATCGAAACTAGTACAGCCTTGTGTAGATTATGGCAATGGTTACAAACTTGCGTCCATTACGAAGGTAGACGCCTGGAAGGTCTTCTGTTGCGAAAACTGCAAGCTTCTAAGGAGACTTGAATACTGGCCACTCGGTGAGGACGTTTTCAAGAACGTAGAGGCGTTCGTCGTGAAGCTGTTATATAAGGTACGGGGACATACCTTTTCAAGTTGAATTCTTCATTTTCTACACGTCATGTTTAAAATAAATTTAATAATTATTGTTTTAAATTGTAAACCTTGTATTATAACTCGTATTTTACTCTGTAACTTGTAAACCACTCCGCCGTCGTCTGGTCCCAAGTCCAGGGTGCGAAAGGAGGAGGGTGGTTGGCCTGCCGCGTCGACCAGAATCGGGTAACCGAAGAAACCAGGCAAGAAACCAATGGATAGTACAATTAATCATTCACGAAATAATGCTACCGCATCTGAGGCAGCCGATGCGCCAGCTCCGGGGACCAGGGATGCTGGTGAGAAGTTGGCAACTGGCCGAAAACCCAAATATTTTACACCGAAATCGGACATTCGAATCGCCGCATGGAATGTGCGAACGGGGCATCACGTCGGCCAAAAAGGAAATCATAGCAATGGAATTAGCGAAATGCAAAATATCGATCGCCGCATTATCGGAATTACGACTCACGGGATCGGGAACAATGACAATTGATCCGCCAACAATCGACGAGACGATGACGCTATTTTATTCCGGAGGCGACAAACGAGAGGCCGGGGTCGGCTTCATGGTCGATCGCCGAGCTGCCGGCAGCGTTATTGCGTTTCAACCGATATCCGAGCGCTTAGCAGTTATCACCATCGATGGAACAATCAAGACCCATATCGTTTCCGTTTACGCGCCAACCGAGATGAGCCCGGATACGAACAAAGATGAATTCTACTACCAGCTTCAACACACGCTGGATAAGATACCCCGAACCGAATTAATTATACTAGCGGGCGACTTTAATGCACATACGGATGTAGATCGGACGGGTTGGGAAGAAACGATGGGAAGATTTGGACACGGCGAAATTAACGACAATGGACTACGCCTGTTATCATTCGCATTGTCGAACAACATGATCGTCGGAAACAGCATATTTCGTCATCCCCGCAAACATCAACTAACGTGGCGAAATCCGTCCGGTAAAGATTCAGCAATGTTGGACTACATTTTAATCAATTCGAGATTTCGATCAACAGTCAAAGACGTACGGGCGATGCGTGGACCCGATTGCGGATCGGATCACTATCTCGTTCGAGCGAAATTACAAATGCGACTACAACGAGCGAAGAAAAAAGCGCCACCACCAACCAAGAGAAACTGGGCATGTCTACAGGACCCAGCCATTGGACAGAAATTTCAAATCGCGCTATCCAACAAATTCGCAACGCTCGCAATATCAGACGATATCGACTTTGAAGAAATGCAATTATCGGAGTCCCTTGTGAAGTGTGCAACGGAGCTGTGCCCACCCATCCGTCGACGGACGCAGCAATGGATTTCGGACGACTGTTTAGACCTCGTCGACCAACGAAAACGGATGAAACACGTCAATTTCGAAAAATACCGATTATTGAACAAAGAAGTCCGACAAAGAATGAAATCGGAACGAGAAGCGCATTGGAATAACGTTGCAGCCGAATTGGAAGAAGCAGCATCGAGGCACGAATACCGGACGCTATACCAAACAATCCGACGGTTAGGCGGGAAAACAACATCAACGAACGACAACATCAAGAAATCGGATGGAACTTTCGTGATCTCCCCCCACGAGCGCCTGCAGCGGTGGAGGGAATTCTTTAATCAGCTGCACAATCACGATCCGCCTCAAGGTCCAGCACCGCAACCGCCGATTATCAATCAGCCGGCGAATCCGTTTTCCGATAACGAACCAACAATAAACGAAGTGAAAACGGCAATAAAATCGCTGAAAAATGGTAAAGCGCCGGGTCCAGATCAAGTTACCGCCGAGATGATCAAAGCCGGAGGTGACATTCTATTACAACAACTACATGTTCTCCTAACGCATATTTGGCAATCGGATCGTATTCCGTCGGCATGGAAGAAAGCCATCGTTGTGCCAATTTTAAAGAAAGGCGATAGCAGAGAATGCAAGAATTATCGCGGTATTAGCCTTCTTTCAATAGTCGGCAAAGTATTTACAAAAATCATACAGTCGAGGCTACAAAAACATCGAGAACAAACGAGCCGAGAGGAGCAAGCAGGATTTAGACCATATCGAGGATGCATTGATCAGATATTCGCTCTTCGTCAGCTAATGGAAGAAAGAATACGGTGCGGCAAACGAACAATCGTCGTCTTCATAGACTTTAAATCCGCCTTCGATTGCATCGATTGGAACAGCTTATGGAGTGCCTTGGAGACAGAACACGTGCCACCAAAAATCATTAAACTTCTCCAATCATCGTACGATGGCTTAACCAGCAGCGTTCGAATCCGTAACGATTTGTCTGAGGAATTCCCGATTCAAACTGGTGTTCGACAAGGAGACGTCGCATCGCCGCTACTTTTTAACGTGGTGATCGACGCGATTATGCGGAGAGCATTCGACGGTCGACGCGGAGTTAGATACGACGAATCAAACTTCATAACCGATTTGATGTTCGCTGATGATAGCGCCGTTTTCGCCGACACTGATGCCGAAGCAACGGACATTTTATACGACATATCCGGAATTGCTCAATCATATGGATTGAAAATCAATGCGGATAAGACCAAAGTGCTCACTACGGACGGTTCGAAGGCCAGCGTTTACCTCGATGGAACCCAAATCGAACAGGTCCCACAATTCAAGTATTTAGGATCGTTGGTTACGGAAAAGAAAGTGGCTTCGACGGCCGATGTCCATAGCCGGATCGGTCAGGCAACAGCAACATTCGCCTCGCTCAAGTGGTGCATATGGAAGCGAATGAATATTACCATCAAAACCAAAGTACGACTATACCGAACGTTGGTTCTTCCCATTCTTCTTTATGGATCGGAAACGTGGACGTTACTACAATCGGACCTCAAAAAGTTCGAAGTCTTCCAAATGCGATGCTTGAGGCAGATTCTCGGTGTCTCACTCCGCGACCGAATTCGAAACGAGACCATTAGAGAAAGATGCGATCTAGTAACAACGATCGAAGAAGAAGTACAAAAACGTCGACTACGATGGTTCGGCCATGTTTGCCGAATGAACGACAATCGCTTGCCACGTAAACTTCTTTGGCGAGACCATCCGACAGAATGGAGAATTCAGCGATCGGCACCGAAGAAAACCTGGCTAAATACCATCAAAGACGACCTTAAAAATCAACGATTGTCGGCTAGGGATGCTCGAGACGTGGCAAAAAATCGTCAAGAATGGAAGCGAATCGTGAATGGAGTACGAGATCCAGCGGCACCGACAGCAGCGTATTGGCTGCGAGGGCGACCCCCTCCCCAATCGCCGGCTACGGAATAAATAATAAAAAATAAATAAGTTGAATTCACGCTAGCTAATGAAAAAATAATACAAACAATGTACCTAATTATCAATACAGGTTGATCATGGCGTTACATGTACAGATGACGCTCGTGGTATTTTATTAGGAGCTTTGAGAAAGCCCGAATCCCTTCCACCTACAACAGATGCACTGGCTTCACATCTTGTTTGTTCTATTTTCGAAAGGATTTGAATTGAAGACTAGCTCAAAGTTGTTTTAAAGTTATTTTTTGAAATCCTCATGTTTAAAAACAAATATCGAGACACGTCACGTTCGATTTTGTGACAAAATAGAGCAATATGCTGCTGGCGCCATTTTGGCCGCCATCTTGAAATAGAAGGTCAATGTTTTTTTTACAGTGTATTTTTAAATTCCCCATGCTCAAAATCATACATCTAGACATTTGAAACGCGTTCCTATGTCAAAGGGGGGCTTTACAGCGCCGATTTCTGGTTTCAGCTCCATATTGACGGCCATCTTAGATATCTCACTTGCGGTCGGTATTTCGCTTGGGCAACCGGCATTTCCAGATTCAGCCGGGTCGAAATAGAGAGAAAAGACCTGTTTCCCAAAAGTTACATGATTTACTTCTGATAATAAATAGAAGAGCTCTTTTTCGATATTTTGACTAGACTAATGGGCACGAGACGAGACGAGACTAGGACTCTACTCATCTCGTCTTATAAAAGATGTAGTCTCGTCTCGAAAAATTCGAGGGGTGCGTGACGAGACGACACTAGGACTCGTCTCGTCTCGTCTTGTGAAAATTGCAGTCTCGTTTCGAAAAATTCGATCAGTCTCTACGATTATCTGGAAGGAACGTTTCCAGGAAAAAATAAAAAGAAATTAATAATGACTACCACATCTTGTGGAATCTTAAACATAAGCTGGTAACGTATAGACCTTATTTTTTTATAGATAATTTTATTTTTATAAATGTCGTGTTGTTGTTTTGATATCATAGTTTTTAAATTAAATGTAACATACTTCGTTAGAAGTGTTTGAAGCGGCAAACAGTTATTTTCCTTCGCTTTAATCATACGCGGCGTTCACAAGCCGAGTAGTCTCCGTAGAAGTCCGTCAAAGCACCTTATTTCTGTATATATGAGTATTTCGCGTTATGAAATGAGTCTCGCTGAGTAGTTCTAGAGCCATCGACAAAAAAGTATAAGAGTTTTGGAAAAGCTGACAGTATGCCAGGGTACAGTCAGCTTACCAGATTCCGGGACACCTGGCACTGGCGTACCAGGCAAGGTGTAATTTTAATTAGTACCCCCAAAGTGTTTTGGAAAAGCTGAAAATTTATCAGTAGACAGTGGATGCAATAAAGAACCCGAAACAAATGAAACTGCTCCAAAATCGAAGCATCTCCATACCATTATATTGCGCGATTGCTACCATATACATATATTGCGCGGCAATGACCAATGCGTTATAGACCGATGCGTGAAATAACATTATAATGCACGCATACCATTATATTGCACCTTTGCGACTATTATAATCGCGGCAGTATGTGTATGGTTATAGACCGATGCGTGACGTGTATGGAGATGTTGACGCCACGCGTTCGATTATAAAGCAGTCTGACCATATATTTCGTGTTCTTTTTTGCATCCACTGTCTACTGATAGATTTTCAGCTTTTCCAAAACGCTTTGGGGCTAATAATTTAAATTAAACCTTTCCTAGTACAACAGCGCCAGGTGTCCCGGCATCTGTTCGGCTAACTACCCAGTAATTCTATGTCCAAACTACTGACTTTTCCAAAACTTCCATTTTTTGTCGCGGGCTCCTCAACTTAGTGATACCTATACGCACGGGAATGGGGTGTCCGATATTCGCCTATTCGGCCGAGAGTGTGAACGCGATATTATCGAAAAGGGCGGAGTCGCCACTGAAATAAAAATATGGATAATCCCAGGCACAGTGTGTCCCAGGCATGGCGAGGAGATCATATACCGATGGACCAGAGGCGCAGAGCCCCCTCCGTTTGCATAATATTTTTATGAGTTAATATCTTGACGACAAACCATAAGGATAGATATCTTTCACAAAAATAAAATAAAATATTGTGCAATATACGGCATCGACATCGGTACTGTTAAACAGCTCTCTTTTTCGGTTTAGTCTTGTTTAGTACCCAGGCTAAAAACTAGTGTATTTTGGCCAGAAAATCTTTTTCGGTCTCGTCGACGAAACTTTGTCTCGTCTCTAGTTGGCTCGACGCTGAGTCTCGTCTCGAGTGTCGAGACGAGACTCAGCCTCAGTCGCGTCTTAAATTCTCGCGACGAACGAAACACGAGACCAGTGTCGTCATCAGCCCTTCACTAGGCACAATACGTAAAGGTTTTATCTTTTATGGATGTTATGCCTTCCAAATAGTCCTTGCAAATGACTGTGCTACTAAGTCTGTAGAGCTTGTTCCAGATTCCGCTGTGACCTCCGCGCAGATTCTTCCACTCATGTTTTGACATCCTTGACTATAACGTCTATTAGATTTCTCAATGCCATAGTATGTGTTGGCAACCATTCTACGCCGGCGACATGCGGGTGGTGCTGATAGCAATGTCCAGCGAAACTTTATTGCAACTAATTTGACCATCGATACGAGCAATTTATGAATGAACATACTAATGACTTATACATACAGTAGAATCCCTCTCCCCCCTCGGCTGGTTCGCCGCCCCGGTTGATTTGACCATGCTCGAGCCGAAATTGTTTGTCCCAAAATCAGTAAAAAGCTCAATGAAAACCAGATTATTGCCGCTGATTTGGAACATAATTGTGAAGAAACTGTGAACGACTACTCACTGTGATGATGACGAACCCCCTACCCGAGTTTCACCCACCGACGCCAAGATATGGCACAAGCTGCATGAAAAACCGTTCGCTACCATATACAATGCTCTGTTAAATTATATGTTTATTTATATAGGATGATTAAAATGTGAACTATTCGATTGAATTATATGAACCTTAAATGTCGAAACTAAACGCCGCAGATTAGTTGGAGTACGAGCAGATGTGTCATGCTAATTGAGATCTTTTTGGTATTGTAATGTATGTCGAAACCTTGGGTCTGCGCTTAGAAACGCTTGAGGAATCTATGTATTTTTAGTGCAGTCATTGTGCCTAGAAATTTCAATTGAGTAGGTATACGTATGTTGTGCGAGAACCGATTCAAATGGGCGTGGATCGGCCTTTGCTGCCATTCCACGCTTTCCCATAACAAGATCCTGATTAAACGCATCTTATTTTTTGCTCACTCACCTACGAGAAGATCGCAGAGGCCGACCGGAATACCTAATTTATTCGGCCAAAATCGAAACCGAAAAACGAAGTATTTTTAACTTTCCCGCCCACCAACCGAACAGAAGGAATAGTATTGTGAAAGCGCTAAAAAAATTAGACGAAATTATCAGTGGCGTAACTAAAAAAAATGGGCCACAAAGCAAAATTGAAAAAAAAGCCCCCCCCCCCCACCCTTCCCTACTTACATTCATTATAGCATATCTCCTTCAGCTCGGCTAGTAATGACAAATCCAATTTTTCCACCTCGGAAACCCTCGGGATCATTGTTAAATTCTTAAAAAACTTCTTTTTCGTTTTTCAATTTTTGCCATTTTATGCCACCAAGGATCTTTGTTGAGGTAAAAGTCACTATAAACACTATTTAAGAAGACTATATATTTAAATGTGTATAAAAAAATCAGAATTACCTTCTTTGATGCAAGGCAAAATGTACCAATTCCATGGACTAAAGTAGCGATACGATACGTCAACGCGATAGATCATCAGAAGATGTCGATAAGACATCAAATTCTACATCGTCCACGATGTCTATAGTTAGCGGTTTTTTCACAAACCAGAAAAAGTATGACTTACCGTGATCTGCCAGACGACATTCACCTGCTGTCGTCTATCATAACCTTACTTCTGACGATTTCAAAATCGTAAATATTGTTGAGTGACGACAATCGTATATTGTATTGTCGCTTCAGAATTCCCCTGCTGGTCTTTCAGGTAGAGGGCTATTAGTAATAAAACTCAAGTAGGTATGTACCGATATTAATATTTTCTTTTAATTTGCGGAAGGTCTCACATTCAATTGACAAAATCGCATATTGAATGTTAATTCGTGTCTAAATTAAGTGTATAATTAACGTTAACTATATTTAACTTTTACTAATTATATTATTATATAACTATGTATAGTTTAAAATTAAACCTGAAACGATTAATAATGGCTATGCAGTAGGTGGCCGTGAACTGATTAATATATTATTTTATTTTTTTTTTTTCAATTTTCAATTTATTTCCAAAAAATCTTAACAGATTGTAGAAACTTAATATTTAGGTACATTTAAATTACAGTATATTAGTTCGTTTTTACAATATTTAAATTTATCACCACGTACATACAGTTACTTCATTATTGCTTTTAGGGCATCCAAATTATTTTTAAGATTTATTTACTAAAACCACAAATTAAAATAATTGATAAAAATAATCAAGAAATTAAAATCAGAAAAAGTCAGAATAATTAAAAAATGCTACTTAAAATTGTCAAAAGAATGATCAAAAAATTTGAAAAATTATTTAAAATTAAGAAACTCATCGATCGAGTAAAAAGCTTTGTCTAATAAGAATTCTTTAAGTAACTTTTTGAATAAGCTTTCCACTTGAATAGTTTTTAAACTTTCTGGTAGCCTGTTAAAGTAATATGGCCCTGAGTATTTTGTGTCTTGCCTTGCTGTATTTAGTTTAATACATGGTATAAAAATGTTTAATTTATTTCTCGTATTTTTAGTATGTGTATCTGAAAACTTTTTATAATGTGTTTCTTTATTCTTAAAAAACTCAGTTAGTAACTTAAAGAGATAGAGTGAGGTTAAGGTGAGGATTCTTAGCCTTTTAAAAATGGGTCGACACGACTCTTCCCTTTTCACCTTTGCAATTATTCGCACTGCTCTCTTTTGGAGTATAAATATGGGTTCCCTATGACAAGCATAACAATTTCCCCAGATCGTAATGGCATAACTTAGGATAGCTTCAATATAGCTGAAATAAACATTTCTTGTTTGCAATTCATCCAACGACCTTCTTACAATACTTAAAGCATAACATGCCCGACTTAACCTACTTTCGAGGTTTTCACAGTGAAAATTCCATTTTAAAAGTTCGTCGACATGAACACCTAAAAATCTAGTACAATGAGTTTGAGGAATGGCAGTGTTATTTATTGAAAGTATTATTGGCGAACCTTTATTCCGATTTCGATGATTTGTAAAATGTATGAAGTTACTTTTAGACGCATTTAGTGTGAGGTTGTTGCTCTCAAACCAACTATTTAGTTTGAATAGATTAATTTTAACGTTAATCAATAATTCTTCCATATCTTTACCGGCAACAATTAAACTAGTGTCGTCAGCAAACATCGTTACATTTATATCGTTGAAATACATTGGTAAATCATTTACATATACTAAAAATAGAATAGGGCCCAAAATGGAACCCTGCGGGACTCCAAGTTTATTAGTTAAAGGGATCGAACAGTGTTTTGTAATGTTTTGATTTTGACATTGTGTAATTTCTACGATTTGCGTCCTATTTGTTAAATATGAATCAAACCATTTTAAGCAGTCTCCCCTGACTCCATAATGATTTAGTTTGTTTAGTAAAATATCATGCCTAACGCAATCAAATGCCTTACTCAAATCGCAAAAAATACCTAAGGTGTAGTACTTGTCCATTAGTTTGTCATTTATATAAGATATGAATATATCTATATAAATGACATATAATATATCTATATAATATATAATACGCGGATGATACCCTTGGTACAACAGAAACTTCCTATTACTCGCCAGGTACCCGACATCTATGATCTCTATCTAACTTTTGTCACATGGCCATAGTTCGGACTCAAGCCGAGAATTGGTGAATTAGTATCTTATCATATGGAGCGACTGCTGCTAGGACCAGATTTAAGGATAGAAAGAAGCTACTACTTTGATATCTACGGGATATAGAGTCTACGGACATTGAGTCTCTCTACTACTACTATTTATGGAAACCATCGTACGAGGTGAGCTAGCAAGTTCGACATAACATTAAGTTCGACATTATTAGGCTTCAATTATCAGTCTGTGTCATTTCGTTGAAGTGTCAACAACGGTAATTTTGTTAGCTTCGAAGATGTCATTTCAGCCGACAAAACTTCATTCTCGGGAAGCAATGCTTTTCTGCTTTCATCTTAAGAAAACTGCCGCAGAATGTCATAGATTGTTGCTGGAGGATTACGGGGAATTTACTCCAACAGAAAGGACTGTTGAGACTTGGTTTCTCCGATTCAAAAGTGGTGATTTCGACATGCAAGACAAAGAGCGCCAGGCCAGGAGCAAAAATTTTAAGAAGCCGTATTAGAGTTTATATTTCATGAAGATTCGAGTCTGACGCTGAAAAAGATAAGTGAAGTGCTTAATGTTCATCCCTCAGCCGTTTTGAGACGTTTAAAATTTATGGGAGTCATTCAAAATTAAGGGCATTGGGTTCCTTACGAGTTGAAGCTAAGAGACATCGAAAGACGTTTCATGGTTTGTGAAATGCTCCTTCGCCGTCAAAAAAAAAGGTTTTCTCCACCGAATAATCATCGGCGACGAAAAGTGGATTTTTTAAAAAATATAGCTCGTACCCCGGTGAATCACTTCCATCGACCTAAACAGCCACAACGAAGAGAGACATCCACGAATCCAAGGTAATGCTTTGCATTTGGTGGGACCAAAAAGGTGTCATCATTACGAGCTGCTGAAACCGGGAGAAACTCAAAATATTTGAGCTCAGCTCAAAAATTGTGATGCTGTGAAGATAAAACGGTCGGAATACGCTAAAAGGCACGACAAGGTAATTTTCCAGCATGACCATGCTCGACCACACATCGCGATGCAGGTCAAGAACTTCCTGGAGATGCTTCGCTGGGACATCCTACCTCACCCGCCTTACTCTCGAGATATTGCGCCATCCAACTACTATTTGTTCCGGTCAATGGCCCATGGCTTTTCCGAGCAGCGTTTCCAGTCTTTCGAGGATATTGAAAAGTTTTCAATTCAAAGGCCTAATATGTACAAATTTTATAAACATTTTATCCTGAGGTTGTCGGTTTGTCTTGCGCATTGCTGCTGTTTTGTTTCTGAAGTTCTTTTCGTACTTCTTGATTTGATTTCAATAAATAAACAATAAACGACTACTACGCAAATACTATCTGGCGTATTATTATGAAACCTGCACCATTTTAAAGATAATTTAATTATCTATCTTTTTATCTACGATTTTTTTCGAATAATCCGGTTTATTTGCTTTATCGAATAAAAAATTCGTGCGCGGCGCTCTATTGGAAGACGTTTTAATTATTCCGAATCATTTGCTTCCGCAGCCGCAAATGATTCGGAATAATTTCAACGTTTTCCGATAGAGCGCAGTTATCTGATATCAGAAAAAATAAAATAAATGAAATAAATAAATAAATATAATTGCATACGTTGTTAAAAATGCTATGCAATAGCTTTACCGCGGCGGTCCCCGAGTGCCACACATATTTTTTTTTGTTTTATTTTATTATGTTTTATTATGTTAATATATTTTATTTTAATTATGGATACAGTGGTTTGGCAGTAATTAATGTTTAGGTGTGACAGTGTCATAACTCTTTTTTTTTTCTAATTTTTACTAAAATTTTATGGGACATCAACTTGTTAATCGGCTGAGGGGCCGAGGCCTGAAGGGTTAATGTAAATACTAAAGTTTTTGTAAAATATTTTATACTTATAATAGTTATCCCACGTACACTTATATAACTGCTCAATATTGCAGCGATTTTCTATATATGTTACACCTGACAGATGAACACTGCATAAAATGTCACCTCAATATTAGCTGGGGATTTAGTGCAACAGTTTGTATGGGAACCCTGCATTTTGTGATTAAAGGCTCATACTTGGCACAATTGTTCCTTAGGTGGTCCTGAGTGGATTTAGACCGGGAGCCATCGGTGGCCACCCCGCGGGGGGCGGGGGGAGGGGGTGGAAGTTTGATTCCGCCGCGCGTCACTTTGAGCCCTTTATCTCTCGGACTATAGATACTAGGGCAAGTGGGATATCATTTTCGGGTAACTCAATAATAACGAATTCATTTCTGGAAGAAAAAAAATACCGGTCCATAGAAAAAATATGAAATAATTGGTAACATCCAAAAATCATTTACATCTTTTTTTTACATATTCAAAGTTTACTTTTTACCCATAAGAGGTATGGGTATTCAAAAAATATATTCCAAAAGCCACACTTATCCTTATTACACCAGTATATATTTTATTGGACTGCCATGGTAAAAAATGTGTGAAAAAAATATAATTCATCGCACGGCAGACCGGTGTATTACGCCTGCTAAGTAGATACGGGCATCGAGCGAAGTTTGATAAGTACTTTTAGGATTATTTTGTTTCTGCGATAAGTTAGTGAGTTAAAAATAACAAGTACAATAATTATAATTACTTTAATAATTATATTATTATTGTTTTTTCCTATTTATTAAAAATAATTTATCATTCACACACCGTACCTGATTATTTGTGCTTAACATATCTTAAATACTTACGTAAGTATTATTTTTTCTGTAATCCCAACTATTTCGTCGAAAAAATAATAGTAAGTAGTATATAAAAGTACATAGGTACCTTCCCATACCTGCATGATTACATAAGGGAGGGCATTTTACCATACGTTATTATGCTTTGAGAAGTCCGTCCAGCTTCGGGGCGGTGCGGGCACTACTCGCTCTTTTGAGGTGCCCCCGCCGAACTGAGTGGGTGGACCTTTTGGTCCACCCACTCAGTTCAGTATGAGTTTCAACTACAACGGGCGAATCCGTCACCTCAGGAAGTTTTAACGATTAGTCGTTCTCTCTCCCGTGAAGTGAACGCAGAAAACTTGGACAAAACAATCCACCGCCAAGCTCCGCCACATGCCCGCAAGAAGCCAACACCTTGCTCGATTGGTTACGAGTTCGAGGTCGCTTGCACGGTCCTCTCCTTTACGAAGCGGTGAAACGGTGTATACCGAATCTATCGCGGACCACGGCATCCTTTGCCCGGCTGTTTACCCAGGATCGGGTAGCCGATGGTCTTTTCAAGAGCAGTCGCCGTAAGGTCCGCAACCACCCCCGCTCTATAGGAAACGGTACTGCTTCCAGACTCAGTTCAGTAGTAAACAGTGAAAGAATTTGTCTGCCGTGCGGAGCTCTTTGAAAATGTGTAAATTTTGGATCGAAAAAGCTATCGCAAGTTTACGGGGATGGCTTTGGACCAAGCACATGAGCAAATGAATACCATATTAAAATAAGACCTATTTTTACACGTAGGTAGGACCTATTTTTACACTTACATTCATCGTTACGCTAAATAGTTTGTGATTAGTTCTTCATTATACAACATAATATTATTTTACACATCACAGAATTGATTGGTTTGACTGAAAACCCTGACTAAGCGGCTTCTCGCTGGACCTGAATTGGTAGATACCGTTTATAGTCTTGAGCCGGATTTTTTGTATTTTGATACTGAGAACAGCGCAACAGATGAATACGGCAGCCATCTTTCTGACACTAACGCAAAAAGGAAGAACTTTATTCTAGACCTGCAATCACCGGTAGCTACAATAAATACTCCAGGAAATCCTTTTGTCGAACAGTCTCCAGACTTCTATGTACTGAAGTTGTAAATGCAGTATTAAAGATAGAAAAAGCGGCAAAGAGTTATTGATCTTATAAAGCTATTGCTCTTAAATACATAACATTTGTATAGGAAGATTACATACAAACTCTAAAAAAAAGTTTACTGGATCCAACCAAACTCAGTAATCTCTCCTTATACAACAAGTATAAACACAATATAATTATACAAGTTATTAAAACACGTAAAAAAAGAGTGAGAGCAAAATGAAAGCAAAGATAAGAGACCTGGAGAATGACTGCAGTCTATTCAGAAAATTTTATATTGCAACCTGTGATAAAGCAATTATAGTAGAAGATCTCGATTCATTCTTGGCGCAAGAAAACCAAGCCAGTATTCTAGCACATAAATTGCGGTCTGGAACAAGGTCACACCTACTAAAATCGATTACCAGTATTTTTGGCACTGCAACCATTCCAAACGCCCCACAAGTCTCATCGAAAATTCTAGATGGATCTACATTAGTCCATATGCTGAGTTCTGGCCATAGAAAGACTTTGGAGAATAGGTACACCAGTATGTATACCATTTCTTTGCAAAGAACTTACATGGTTTTAAAATTAGATATTGTTTGGGACATATAACAACGAAAGCATAAAGAATATTAACAGAGGAAAGGTTCAAAGAACACGGGTCACTGCTACGACGAAACTACCTAAAGGTTAGGTTAATTTGATGATGAACAATTCCTTAATTAAGAATTGTATGCTCTGACAACGGCAAGGTCGTTTGCAATATGGGTGGACCAAATATTATAACCAATATCACACGTGATACAAAGCGTACGCTTCTTTGTGGTTACGTGATACGTAACCACGAAGATGTGGACACTCGCATGATGTGCATGTATCTGACAATGTCGCTCATGGTTTGACAAAAATTATGCTACTGACTGTGGATACTGACTTCGCAGACCAGCAGCAGCAGAAGTGCAAATTACAACAATTATCAAGCTTGAGGAGCTGTGAGTGCACAAAGGTACTGGAAAACACCACCAGTACCTCTGCTGTCATGATATTGCGACTGCCTCAGATAATAACTCTAATGTATGTTTTATATTAAGTAAGTATAGATAGGATATATTAGGTATATAACACTTCATAACATTTACGTCTTGTCCAATTGGTGGCTAAAACCCGCTCTTGGACGTGGCAAAATATTTGTATTATTAGGTAGTGAGTCTAATTACTGCTCTAATCTTTACTTAACATACATAAGTTGTTAAGAATTTAGCTATTAGATTCTAAAAAAGTATCTTAGAAACTTTGGAACCTACTAAAACTAATTTTATTGTAAAATCTTATTACAAAACAAAATAAAGGCTTATTAATTAAAAGAGTCAAGAATTTAAATGGGTACCTACTAAGAGTTACTCATCATACTAACTAAAATAGCCAGTAAAAAGTTAAATAATCAAAGTAGAAGCCTAATAATTGAAATAGTCAATAATTCGAATACGTTCGAAAACGTATTAAAAGTTATTGATAGTAGGTAATACCTATACAAAGTAGTCAGTAAAGTGTTAAATAATGAGATTAAAGTTAATCATACATTTAAAAAGTACAAATTCATCATCTAAATTGATATAAAATTTGTAAAGTCATAGCCCATACATTTTTCACTTATAGGACCACGAAGAGCGTAGGTTTTGCCCCTGTTTCACCTGAAATGAAATGAAAAATTTGAAAATGGGCATTCAAAAGAATAGCCAATTTTCAGTGTTTTAATAGTTTCTCCTAGCAATTAAGTAAGTATGGGTAGGTATGTGCTTATATCATATATACTACTTACTATTATTTTTTCAACGAAGTGGTAGGGATTGCAGACAAATTAATACTTAGGTATTTAAGGTAGGTGCACAAATATCAGTTAGGTACAGTGTGTGAATGATGAATTATTTTTTTTAATATAAAAAGCAATAATAATATAGTTATCATAATAATAATAACGATTGTACATCTTGTTTTTAACTCACTGGCCAATCGCTGAAACTAAATAATCCGATAAGTAATTATCTAACTTGGTTCGATGCCCGTCTACGAAACAAACGAAATACGCCGGTCTGCCGTGCGATGAATTATATTTTTTTCACTCACATTTTACAATAGCAGTCTAATAAAAAATATATGTCTGTAATTTAGATAAGTGTGGCTTTCAGAATATATTTTTTTCATACCGATACCTCTTATGGATAAAAAGTAAACTTCGTATATGTAAAAAAAAGATGTCAACAATTTTTGGATTTTACCATCTATTTCATATTTTTTCTATGGATAGGTATTTTTTTTCTTTCAGAAATGAATTCATTATCATTGAGTTGCCCGAAAATGATATCCCACTTGCCATAGTACCTATAGTCCGAGAGATATAGGGCTCAAAGTGACGCGCGGCGGAATCAAACTTCCACCCCCTCCCCCCGCCACCCGCGGGGTGGTCACAGATGGCTCCCGGTCTAAATCCACTCAGGACCACCTAAGGAACAATTGTGCCAAGTATGAGCCTTTAATCACAAAATGCAGGGTACATCGCACTAAATCCCCAGCTATATAGGCTCTGCCTAATGAAGTGATAAAATTCCATCACTGGACAACAATGGACAACAATTATTTTGTTACATGGTTAATATTTGCTGAATACTATGTATTGTTGAGTGCTGATTCCGAATATGAAGTGCTGATTACGGAAACAATGCTGAGTGCTGATTCCAGAAATTCCCTATCGGCCTTAATTTTTTTGCAATGGGAAATTTTTTGCAAAGGGCATTCTTACTTCTCTAGAAAGTAGATTGGCCACGAACTATGCAGAATCATTATCTACAGTAGCAGTGGCCAAAAAGAGAAACATTGCCTGTAAGAGAGAAGAATGCTGTGAGCCTAGCAGTAGTAAAACCTGAAAAAGTTTACCTTTCCCAACTACACATTAAGCTAGGTTTAATGTTTTTTTTTTTGTTAACCCATTTTCGACCGGTGTTCGATTAATCGAACATGAAATTTGTCCATTTTCAATATTTTTTTTAACTATGAAAGTAAATAATATCAGCAATATAGTTAGTATCATATATTACTATGATCTTTTGGCTATTCGAAAATAATATCCATCACCCCCCCTCCACCCACCTCCGTAATTTTGGGGAAGGTTGAAAAATACCTTGCCGATAGACCTTTCTTGCAAATTATATTAAAAATATATAATTTAAAATAATAATAATAATAATAATAATATCTTATGGCCAAAGGACAAAGCTATTTTTTCAATCAAAAAACAACACCTGGCAATACCTGGATGGTACAGGTATGAGTCAAACTTAGGGTTCGATTAATCGAACGTTGGTGCTTATCCCATACCATAAAATTCCATACAAATGAAACATATCATAGTATAAGTGAATAGACAATATTGTGTCAGTAAAAAACAATTATTTATTGATTTTTTGGAATGTTAGATGATTTAGAGAATAGTAAAGAGTTTTTAGGAAAATAAAAAAAATATTTTTCATGGAAAACTTTGAAACAATGCGAGTGCATATGCTTGCCACATTTCTCGCACATCCAAATTGTTGGTTTGCCACAGCCTTTCAACTGGCATCGACGATGTTTCCCTTCCGGCTGACGGACGATGAGGTGTTCACCAACCACGTTTGGTAAGTTTCGCGGTCTCTGAAACTCCAGGTCATCATCCACTTCCATTCCCTCTTTATCATCGGTTAACAGAAGAGACTCAGTGACGGACAGCTTGAATTGTTTCTGGCTCATTGGTTTCTCGTTTTTATATTTCGCGACCATATAATGCAGTTTCCAAGCATTCACAACAGAAGAATTCAGGATGTTTATCCAAAGTGGCCAGTACCATTTCTTTCCACGGATGTTGACTCGATAATTTTGAATGGCGTTGTCGTGAAGATCAACGCCGCCCATCCCTTTGTTATAGTGGCGAAGCACAGCTGGCTGATCCACGTTGACAAATTTACCTTCTTCTCTTGGCCCTTTCTTAGAAGCCTTAGTTGCTTTTTTCCAACGCCGAACAGAGTGGAGTGGCAGAATCTGATCATAATTTGTAGCAATTGTTACCTCCTTATTATCTTGCCAGCGACAAAGAGTGATCTGGTTGTTAGAGTCGTACATATAATCATGTTTGCCGCGAGGCAAATCTTTTCCGGTTTTCATATTAGTAGCACCGCCAGATACACGATTACAGCGAACAGTTTCAGTGGCACAGAATCCCTTTTCTGATAGCAAGCACATAAGATGATAGGAAGTGAAGAAGTTGTCGAAAAATACCACGTGACGCATGGGGGCCTCGACATTACTAAGTAAACGGAGAACGACATCAGCTCCAAGACCAACCTCTGTGTTGTATTCATCGGATTTTCCACAGTAAGGTAGAAAAAGAACAAATATCCGGTTGACGAACAGAGGCACCAAAGTTTATATCCAAAACGAATCGGTTTTCCTAGAATAAACATTTTGCAACTATGGCGGCCGAAATAGGCCACCATCTGCTCGTATATGGACAAAAACTCCGCCCAAATGCCAAACTGCATAAACTTTCTGTTTATAATATTGAAGAATGGACGACGCTAAAATCAATGAAATACAAATTAGGAAACTTCAATCACAATAATATAATGAAAATTATAGTACCTTGGCCATCATATCGTTAGTATCTAATTCGTCATTATTGGCAAAATGAATGTATCTCTTGATGTGCGTGAACGTAGCGTTCGACATTGCTTGCTTTACCATTGGAATTCCCATTGACAGCTTCGAAGACCAATAATCCTCAATATCAGGCAAAGTGTGGCAGCCCGACAGCATTAAAATCCCCAAGAATCTCTTCAATAAAACCAAGTCTAAATGAAAATCGGTGTTCGTCTGGACTGCAAATCGGTTGGTCTCAGTTATGATATGATCCAACACCTCCCCATCATAAAACTTTGAAAATATTTGAATTGGCGAAAGATCTTTAAGTTTTTCACACACCTCTTTTTGCATATCGGACAACGGAGCCGCAGCGGCATTAGGCGATATATGATAATGTAATTGCTTCTTTCCTCTATTCCTGGACCATTTTGGAGTTCCAAATGAACTCAATGGTTTGTAACTGACTTTCGGTTTTTTACGAGGTGGGACAGTCGATTTAGCAGCTGATTTAGAAGTTGACGGCCCAGCCTCCGGTTCAGATTCTACAATCTCTTCAAAACCAATATCCTCAAGAATATTTCGCTCAGTCTCAATTTCCACATAGCCGGCAACCTCAGTCAAAGCACTTGGATCCGAATTAATTGCAATGAAATTGTCGTCGATTAATTCTTCATCCGATTGTTCGTCTACCTCCGGTGGGAGTATATTGACAGATTGAACAGGATTTTATCATCGCTCCAACTCTCTATAATATCTTGAATCTCCTTCATTGTAAATTTCTTCGAACGTGGCATTTTGCAATTCTAGAATCAAATAACAATACATATTCACTCAATAACATAACACTCGCAAAAACACATCGTATGAATCAATATTTTACTAAATACTGACCACTTATTTTGCGATAGAAATGATGAGAAACTACCAAAATTTAAAAATATGATAAGCACGCACAAAACACGTTTATTCCTGTTGAAAACACAATAGAAATGGAAGAGACTTGGTCACTTGACAGTAAAATTTGACATTTTGTATTTGTATGGGATTTTATGGTATGGGATAAGCGCCAATGTTCGATTAATCGAACATTTGTTTTTTTGACATAACGGTAAAACGGGTGGGGGTAGATTTTTTTAATGGCGGATTTGGAATCAGGGTACCCTAATTACCCTAGAAATATACTTTATTTTTAAAAAATCAACAATTTTTGCTGCGCGGTCAAAAATGGGTTAAAGCAATGAATTGAGAGGGAAGTGGATTTCAGTTCCTAAAAAGCAAGTTCTCCAAGTTAAGCGACGCTAAAATTAAGGAAGACATATTTGTTGGTCCTGATATAAGAAAACTAATGAATGATGATATTGAATTTGAAGACCATTTGAATGACTGTGAGGTTGCTGCTTGGAAATCTTCCAAAAATGTTGTTAATAACTTCCTTGACAATAATAAGGTGGATAACTATAAAGAACTGATAACTGAGCTTCTTAAAAAAATATAAAGCATTTAGCTGTAATATGTCACTAAAGATACACTAGTTAGATTCTCATATGGATTTTTTTCCCAACCAATGTCGACGCTGTGAGTGATGAACATGATGAACGCTTTCACCGGAAAATATTCACCATGAAGACAGGCTACCGAGGAAAGTGAAACCCAAGAATGCTAGCTGACTATTGCTAGAATCAACAGTACTCTAAGCCAGAAATCAAAACAAAGCAGGTTTTAAATATGTTGAAATTGCTATGTATGTATAATAAACGTTTAAAAAAAATGGTAATTTCAATAAAACTATGCCCAATATAAATAAACCGTTTACATATTTAAAATCAGCATCAAAAATTCTATAAGATTCAGCAATAACCAAAATATAACAAACAATAACCAAAATATAGTTGTCCAAGTGTTATAAGTAGATTAATTATGTAAAATAAGGATAAATAAATAAATAAAAAATAATAAAAATACTATCACAATATTCTTCGGAAAAAGAGACCGGGGGTCAGGAGGTTAAGTTTTGACTCACCTCGACGTTAAAATTGTCTGGTAAATTTTCTAAAAGCATGTCATAATACTCGCTTAAATGGGACAATTACCTCTTTTTCTCTCTACCTGAGTTTTTTTCTCTTTACCTGCGCCGAAAGGCTTTCCTCTTTACCTGCACCGAAAGGGTCTGGTCTGAAATGCAGCTGATTTTTAGCGGTCATTGATAGCTTAGCAATAAATAAATAAAAGGCGAAAGAGATAGTGAGAAGGCGATAGAAAGAGAGAGGAAGAGCAATATTGCAAATCACGTCGAAATATTTATTTTTATGCATTCTATTTCATTACCTGTTTGACTTTTATTCGGTAACCATGTCTTCGAAGCGAAAGGTTCTAAGTATTGAGGACAAAGTGTCGGTGATTCGGGCAATTGAAAGTGGAGGAAAAATGTGCGATGTGAGTCGACTACTTGGACTTCCTCGTACCACGGTAAGCACCATTTGGCAGTCTAAAGAAAAGATCTCAAAAGCCGCAGCACAAGGGAATTCATTAAAAAAACTTCGAGTGCCAACATTTGACCAAATAGACCGAGCGATGCTACAGTGGTTCCAGCAGCAGCGGGCTAAACACGTGCCGCTAAGTGGGCCAATAGTCAAGGCCAAAGCTGAAGTCTTCGCACAACAGCTGGACATCAAAGACTTCAAGGCCTCCGAAGGATGGCTTTACCGGTTCAAACGAAGACACGGGATCACATATGGGCAGATAAGCGGAGAGGCCCGCGATGTGAACAGGTATGTAACAAACGGGTGGTTGGATAAGGTTTGGCCAGAGTTGCAAGCAAGATATCCACCAGAAAATATTTTTAATGCAGATGAAACTGGACTTTTCTTCAAAATGACGCCTGATAAAACGCTAAAGTTTAAAAATGAAAAGTGCGTTGGTGGTAAAATGTCGAAGGAGCGCATAACGGTTCTGGTGGCAGCTAATATGAGTGGAACAGTAAAAAGAAAACTGTTAGTCATCGGGAAGTCAAAAAATCCGCGTTGTTTTAAGCATATTAAGCGTCTCCCGGTTACTTATAAAGCTAACAAATCGGCGTGGATGACATCACAACTTTTTGAGGAAGAAGTGCGCAAGTGGGACGCCGATTTAAAAGATAGAAAAATTCTGTTGCTTTTAGACAATTGTCCAGCCCACCCCAGAATATGCAACCTGAAGAATATCGAACTCGCATTCTTCCCAGCCAATACAACCAGCGTCCTGCAGCCGATGGACCAGAGCGTCATCAAAAGTTTTAAAAGTCACTACCGGAAGAAAGTGCTGATGGAGATTATTGATTCCGACGAGAAGGTGTCCATCAACATGCTGACCGCAGTTGATCTCCTGAGCAAGGCTTGGGACGAGGTGACTCCGGCCACCATTCAGCATTCCTTTCGCCACGCAGGACTGACACACACCACTCAGGAATTGGTGCCCGAGTCTTCAGAAGAAGATTTGCCACTCAGTGAGTGTTGGTAAATAATTTTCAAAATCGGTTCAGTAGATCCAGAGATTACTTCCTACAACCTCACAAACTTTACCTCTTTATAATATTAGTATAGATAAGCATCCAGCGAGGGAAACCAGTCAGAGGTATGCGTATTGGATTGTTCTAATGCGCCAAGTGCAACTCAGATTGAGCGACTCAGCATGCTGCGCTCAGCTCTCTACATTGCATAGTGTGATAACATGCGCTGTTTCCATTTTCTCGTAAAAGACACTTATTATTTCATCTAGGTCACAATTACGTCATGCTTTGGGCACTTTGCCCGAATGTTTACCTATTTGAACTACTAATTGGTAATAGTTATATTTGATTAAGTACGTACCCGGAGACTGTATTTCCACTTGTGTTCCATCGATTACTCCTATAACAAGTTGGAAATGCAGCAACTTCATAGAATCCACGGCTAGCGTTCGTGGAGATCACAACGGTTTACGCGAATAATAGATCCACTATAGTCCAGGATACATCGTTAACAATTCGACAAGCGCTAGACGTGGATACTCCGATGAAATCGCCCACGGTAATCGGCATGCTTCCTAACGCGTAGAACCATAGCGCTAGAAGCAACTGATGAAGGCTTGATATTCTGCGGTTTCTGAAATAAAAATCATAAGCAATGAATACAAACTGAGTGATAAATAGTCATTTACCTGTGAGATGGTAGATTACCTGGTGGATATATTCAGCCTCTGTCCGATTCTCGTCAGGAAAAACTCGACTGACGTCTTGTTCAGCCTGAATCTCATTCGAAATTTGAATTCATCCAGCGTCACCGAGTAATTGATTCGCTGACGATGTCGGTTTCCACGACGATTTCGCCGATATTCCTCTCCCTCCACCAACCCCAGCATATCGATTTCGCTGGCAGTCGAAGATGCCTCGGACACTGCTGGACAAACGACACAAACTTAACCGAAGTAAACAATAGCCAACGCAGAAACAACGCAAAATCCAAAGGCGAAATCAACACAACGCGCATCCATGATGGCGATCACAGACTTATTAGGGAACAGATAATATAATAATGCCTTTGACATTCTTGGTTCGGGTTGGCATTGCCTTCTGTATCTCGTCAGATACAGAAGGCAATGCCAAGATGTGCTAATAATAGCGCTAATTAAGTAAAGAATACTTTTTAAAAAATGATTATGCCATTAATATTTAATAGATATCAACTAAAACTGTTAAATGAAATTTGTAAAATGGAGAAACTCAAAACAAAATCAGAGAAACACGACAATTTGAGGTTATGTTTGTATACAATTGTATTGTTTGTATACAACAATACGCAAATTTGTTGATAATAAGATTTATATTTACCTTAAATAGTTGTTCCCGATAGGCATGTGAGTATTTTACAATAAATCACGTTCAAATGTGTACATAAAAACCACAAAAACGGTCACAAAACTCTAAACGCCGACAACACTGACCATATAAATGGCCGACAACACATAACACAATCCACTCTCGTATTACAGGGTCCCATCAAACTTGCAGAAGGCAAATTTGCAGACGGCAATCTTGCAGACGGCATTCTTGCAGGCGGCAGTTTTGCAGAAGGCAATCTTGCAGAAGGCAGTTTTGCAAATGTCAAAATGACCTAACCTAACCTAACAGAAAAACTAAAAACATTTTTTTTAATGTTTAGTTTGATGTATAAAAGTCATCCACTACAAGGATGCCGGTAATTAATGTCACTTCGATTTTAGGGAAAGAAAAACCTAACCTAACCTAACAGAAAAACTTAAAAACTGTACTGAAGGTTGCCGCCTGCAAGTTGCCGCCTGCAAGGTTGCCTCCTGCAAATCTGCCCTCAACAAATTTGGAACTGTCAAAAGTGACATTTGTGCAAAATTGCCGCATGCAAAACTGGCGCCCCCCATTGCGACAGACTTGAACTTAAATACGTTCGAAATGAATTTAAATAATTACATGAAAAGAAACGAAATACGAAATTGGACGACACAATTTTATTGCGATTTTCGACTAAAGCAGAGTGTGAGATGACCAGTTGTCACTTTTTCGCATTAAAACTGCCCGCCAAGGTCAAATCTTACACCGCACGAAATATGCTCGAATTTATTCGGACGCGTATAAGTTCGACAGGTAGTTTTTATCGACGATCGTTCGTTTCGTATCCCGCTCTAACGTATCGCTCTGTCTCGTTCGCTTGGACTAATTTTAGTTTTAGTTCACAAAGAAACGCAATCGGGCCCATTATTAGTTCATTTTCGGCATAATTTTCGTTCGTCGGAGAAACGCAATCGGGCCCATCGTCTAGGTTGGCAACACTGGTGTTTAACGTTATTTTTTATTATGATGATACAAATGATACAAATATCATCCTCACGATTATACAAATATCATCCTGCATTTAAATAAAATACAACTGAATACGGAATGACACGAAAAACCCAATCAAATCACTTTTCCTGGAAGCGTTCAGTTGGCTGAAGTCGTTGGCTGAAGTCGGTGCGTATGGCGCCATCTATAGCGGAATTTGCTGAACATTAGTTGAACAAGTCATAACGAGTTATAAACTGGAAGCTGCGCGCGTTGAAGACATCTATCTCTTCGCGGTGTGGAGTTCGGAACTACGATCCTGAATAATAAGAAATTAATTGCGAATAATAAGAATTCGACCAAATTAGCCAGGAGTTTCAGGTAAGCAATTCCAATTTTTGTATTTCGTTTTCGAGGGCAGCTATTATGCGGGCGGCTGCTGCTGAACGAAACATTTTCGTTGGCTTTAGAGTCCATTATTAGAGTCTAAAAAACCACGTCTGCCGACCTTCCTGTTCGAGGTTTCGGCAGTCCAAGCATTTTTAGAAAACAATTAATCTTATTTTTACCTTATTAACTAGTTATCATGATGAAACCGAGGGTAGATTATAGGAACCTCTCCTGCATTGTTGATTTTAAGGTCACCCGACTATATTCACCACGCAGATTCCGAATCTGCAATAATCTTTTGTCGCTTTTAATATAAAATACTACTTTTTGTGAATTAAATATAAAAGTTAGACATATGCTGTCGGTGTCTTTTTTGTAGGCATTATCAAGCTCTACAACTTTTCTCTAGAACTTAATCATATATCTCTCATCGTTAAGGCAGCAATAGTTAGAAACTTTTTCGTTCTACCGTTTTTTCTCGGACTTACTTTGCAAATCCGACTACCACGAAAAGTCTTTTAATTTTTCGGATTAATATATAGCCTATGACACTCAAAAATAACGTGGCTTTCTATTGGTAAAAGATTTTTTGAAATTGGTTCATTAGATCCAGAGATTAATTCCTACAACCTCACAAACATTACCTCTTTATAATATTAGTATAGATTGGTCTTCCAGCTCGCAGCCTATTATTTTTCGCAGTCTAACCAATTTTGCTTTAGTTGGTTTTAGTTACCGAAATCCTTGAAGTCCGTGGCTGAGGTAATAAAATAAAGCCCTAATCTTCTAAAAACACTGGAAAAATGTGAATGGTTCGCGTAATACTAAATTTGCAAATAAAAGTTCGAAAGTTTGAGAAAACTAGGTAGTTCCATATAACAATTTTGACGTCGCAATAGCTGTCGTAAAACACTATGGTAAGGGGCTCTCTAGACGATCAAGCATGCTTGTCAAGCATTTCGTCACGGGCTGGGCAGGGATCGTAAACCGCAAGAAACATGCAAATATTTTTTTAAATATTTACTAAAAATGCCTAATTTTGTAGTTTTGTACCAAGGAGTTACGTCATGCATCAATCAATTACGTCTAATTAACGTGAGTCCCTAGTATAAACTACAAAATTAGGCATTTTTGGTAAACATTTGAAAAAATATTTGCATTATTCCTGCGGTTTACTATCCCCTCCCAGCCCGCGACGCGATGCTTGACAAGGGGATCGTGAACCGAAGGAAATACGTAAATATTTCTTGAAAGATTTTCCAATAATGCCTAATTTTGTAGTTTTATACCAGGGGGTCAGGCCGTCCATTAATCAGTTACGTCTAATTAACGTGACTCCCTTGTATAAACTACAAAATTAGGCATTTTTGATAAATATAAAAAAAAAATATTTGCATATTTCCTGCGGTTTACGATCCCTTCCAGCCAGCAACGCGATGCTTGACAAGCATGCTTAATCATCTAGAGAACCCCTAAAACGTAGTAGCACAATAAATATATTATATTTACTGTGGTAGTAGACTCCGTCATCGATATAAATACCTATACTGCGCCCAACTACCCAGGGCTGGCACAACACGTACACAGGTGGTTAGCGCATAGCTGAAATGCTATTCTTTATAGTTAATGTATAATAATGTTGTCTATTATAATATATTTACTTGCTACAAGTGTAACATTTCATTATATAAAAGCTAAGCTAAGTCTGAGTGCATATGTGGCTTAAAAAAGTTATAGTGTTGAAACTGCAAAATATTATTTTCAATAATTACATATTTTAAAGTAAAATACCCTATTAGCTTCGTTTTCTTTAAATAATATAGTGGTTTATAATATTTATATACAAGGTATGTAGACGAAATATTTAGCAAATATAGTAGAATTCGAATATAACGACTTCGTTTATAACGACTAAACAGTTTTAGCGACGAAAATGCAAACTCAAGTTAGGTTTCATATAAATAAAATACAAACGGAGCTGCCATGGAATTCACCGACCGAAATCGGGCCCATCACATATAATTATTACACTTCTGGGAGGTGAACGGTGGATTCCGGACTAACGACCGGCTGTGGTAGGTTTAGGACAGCTGTCTTGCCACATGTGAGCATGTGCAACCTTACCACCCATTCACTCCCCCTTCGAAGCCATAGAATTTGAGATGCGGAAATCGCGGTTTTAGATATTTTTTCTTAAAAGGAGTTGATTATTTTCCTGGAAAGTCTAAGATCTTTAAAAAGGTGAAACAAAGATTTAGCTGGCAGGCCACGAGCGCCAACTTCCACCGTGGAGGTGGAAGTGAAGGTGAACAGTGAAGACATTCCGGGTGACGACATTTGCGAGATCATGGTATTTATATAATTTGTACTCGTGGTCTTTTGGGATATTTGATTCCCATGGAACAGTTAATTCTACGATGAGGACCATCTTCCGAGATAGAGAGGAAAGAGTTATATCTGGATGCAGGGCTGTGCATCCGAGACTTTATTACACAAACTGTATTGGGGGTTTAGAGGAAACTGTGGAACCCTTATTGGCACGAGTCACTGAGAGGCTAATTACCTCGCGAATAACAGCAAGGACTTTGTCGTGGCGGTAAGTGTACCGTCCTTGATCCAAGGCCACCTTGCAGCCAGCTAGAATATGTCCAACTGTGCAAGGGGTGTTGCTATAAAAGGGACACGAACTATCATCGGCATAGCTCCAACGAGCGAGGTTGCTGGGGTCTGGAAGTGTATGCTGAAAGGCATTTAAATAAAATTTCAGCATCTCTGGCGTCCATTCTTACAACATTACTTTCCAGTGCATTGGAGGAGGAATTCAAAAGTTTCCAATTGTTGTCCAATCATTCTGGAATTGAAGGCCAATAGCAATAGGCCAACTATTGTTGTCGTAATCTCCCCGCAAGAAAGACTTCTTCAAGTCCACATCGCTCATGGTTGTCCTATTACCATCGCCAAAAAACTGTATACCAGTTTGGCGAGATTGTAATATTAAAAAAAATGTATCTTTTTCTATGAATAAATTTATAAAAAAAAAAACTACCATACCCCAGACCATTGCCGTTCTGGCTGGTTCCAGCAAGGAACTTTTTGTGGAAGTCTACGCGGGCTTGTAGATCATTTCACTCACTACGGCCACTTATTAGGGGAGGGCTAGGCATAATGACATACTTTTTGCAATTTCATGAACACGCTTGTTATCGTTTACATTTATAGCTATTTTATTTTATATTGCAAAGCCTATGTTATCTATCTATCAAAATGCATACAGTTTAAATGTACAAAACATCACAATAATAAATGAAAAAAATATTTCCAAGGTCCCTAAAGTGTCATTATGCCCTACCCCGGGTGAGGCATAATGACATATTCGATTTGTCATACAGGCATAATGACATACCAGTACATAGTCAAAATTTTGTAAAATTTTAAAATTTAATAACAGAATGAAATTTCAAAGCAAAACTAATTTTATTTAATTCTAAGGTTATAATAATATTAATTCTAATACAAATATTCCTATAACTAAGCATAGCACAGTTGGCAATTAAAAATTTTAAAAAATTTAAGCACACCCGCAGAATTTTAAATTAAAAAATTTAATATAAGAATGAAATTTTAAAGCAAAACTAACTTTAATTAATTCTAAGGTTATAATAATAATAGTTCTAAAACAAATATTCCTACAACTAAGCAGAGCACAGTTCGCAATTAAACATTTTAATTTTTCTCGACACACCCGCAGTCCGCATGTGCCCATTTATGGCATTCTTGGCACCTTATCCAAGCTTCTCGCGACTTAGATCGACTAAAAGTTTCATTGCAATATAGACATGGACAGTCGTCCTCATCATCATCCATATTGGTAAATGTTTCCGGCTCGTCGTCATCAGAATCATTCAGCAAGCGTTTCTTAATGCGAGTTCTATCACTTTTTCTTATTTCCATTTCTTTCTTTTTAGTTTCTTTTGCTTTTAACTCTTGCATATAAGGACTAGCGGTTAATACACATTGATATTTACTTGTATTATTGCGTCGTGGCATAGGCGAAGCCGTCACTACTGGCAATGGAGATAATTCATTTAAAATAATTTGACTACAGCTAGGCAAAACAGCAGACGGTTGAGACGTGGAGGTTAGAGCAGTAGACGATGAAGACACATCAAAGGCGTCATTATCATTTAAAGATTGAACATTTTGTGATGGTTGCCCGTGGTTGTCGTCAGTAAGAGGGATATCAGTGACAGCGCTTGGTAGGAAGAGATGATCGGGGAAAATATTTGCGTCCAGTGGCGAAATACCAGTTGCCCTGTAGCCGCTCATCGCTATTCCAACAGTCGCAGCTTTGCAATAGGCCTTTTGAAATATTGATGCAATTTGGTAGATTGATACGATTCGTCCCGGGTGTGATTTTAACCACGTTGTAACTTCTTGATCGTAATATGTGCTCAATGGACCAAAAAAAGCTACGTCCAGTGGCTGCATGCGGTGGGTGCAGTGAGCTGGAAGACAAAGCATCACAACATAATTATTTTTTGCAAATACCAGAGCTTCCAAATTCTTATGACTCGAATGCCCGTCTAGAATGAGGAGGGCTTTGTTATCTTCCGTCGGTCTTACATACTGGACAAAGTGTTTAATCCATTTCAAAAACAGATCTCCCAGTCATATATGCTGATTCATTATACAATTTGAGGGTGCCTAGTGGAGCTCCGTCGTACAGGTCTGGGTTGAACTTTTTCCTTGGAAAGATCAAAGCCGGTGGAACAAACGATCACAGTACTATGAACACCTCTTTCTGCACTGGTAACCGCTCTTACCTGCTTCTTGCCTTTTGCAGCAAATACTTTTTGTGTTGTCTGTAGTGGTGAGACCAGTTTCATCCATGTTAAAAATCATAGTAGGTTGAATATTTTCCTTTTGTATAATATCTTGCAATTTTTTGAAAAAATTTTGGACTTGCGATTTATTAAAAGCTCGGGCTCTAGCCGCTGAAGTCGCTTCCGGAAGTCTAAGGGAAACGTTTTTATTCCTCGCAAGAAAGCTTGGAACCCATAATTTGCTGACTATTTTCTTTACACGATTAAATTGATGGGGCTGTCTGCTGCGCTCAGCCAGTTGGTACGCTAAAACTCGTAGTTCTTTGGTGGTTACACCAAACAGCCTGGATTCCAAATCCAAAATGTGGTTCACCAATTGCTTCTCTGTATCATCGTCGAGTGACTTCTTGAAGCTCCCAAAACATTTAGTAACACCGCGAGCATGTAGGTTTTTATCTTGAGCACGTCTTCGTAAGGTTGCTTGAGGAACATTGTAGACAATTGAAGCTTTCAGCCATCCATATTTTTTTTCTCGTACTGCTTGTATGGCACGCTTCATGTCTTCCGCCGACCATGATTGTCGATCAGTTTTTTTCTTGTAATTAGAAACCATCTGGAATGATACATACAAGTATTTGAAAATAAAATAAAAAATTAAAACTCCTAGAGGGCATAACGACATACTAATTTTGAATTAGAACTGACATAATGTGAATAAAAAACCGTCTCGCAATAATTTAGTTTTTAACACGAATAACATGATAAAAGTGTGAAAGAAGTCATATTGAGTGTTTATATATTCGCAATCAATTGATATTAACATTTAGTCGGACCGTCCGAGGGGCAGGACGCGTCACGTGTTGCAATTTCGGGTATTTTTTTACGTGGACAGTGTGGTGGCTACAATGACGCAGGTCGTAAAGATAAACGGAGAGGATGCGGGTGAACTGAAAAAAATGGTGAGTCAACTATTTGCTCAAGGAGTGAAACAGATGGAAGTCATAGCAGAGCTCAACGCTAAAGTGGACGCGTTGACACAACATGTGTTGACCATAAATTCATCAACCCTCCCACCGGGTACCTCTGGCGCATCGTTGCTGCGACTCGGCAGAGCGTCCGCCTTGGCGGCCCCTGTTCCCCGCACCACCGCACCCGCCGTTACCGGACCCACCCCCGTCGCTAAGCAAACGTGGCTAGCGGCTGCGAAATCGGCGAAAGGTCCCGATAATAAAAACCTTAGAAGCCGTAACAAGGACGGTCGCTGCGACTGCAGTTACTAATCTTGCCGCATCGCACGCCACCAACTCAGACGGGGCTTCCATCCCGCTCATTACGTATGCGTCGATCGCCTCGCCATCTGTGATGTCTACCGCAGTAGCCGTCGCAAACACCGCCAAGACAACGGCCGCAATGTCTCCAGTGGCGCTTACCTCTAATAACGTAACAGTTCCGGACGTCCAAACCATAGCGCAGGAACAAGATGATGGCTTTGTAACGGTCCGACACCGTAGACCTCGCAGCAACGAAAATTTTAGCAGAAAATTTCAACCTGCTACCCCGGCACTACCAAAACCGGCTAAGTTTCCCAATCGGCCGTATCTACGCCATGGCCCTGTCGCATACGATCGACCCGTCATACAAGGAACAGCTCAGGATGAGGGTGGGTTGAAAGGGTCTCCTATTATTAGGCGGAGATATCTCCACATTTGGGCGGTTAAAAAGGACACGACCGAGGAAGATATGACGAAGTACCTTGAGAACAAATCATCAGGTATCCCCTTCACAGTGAGGAGGGTGATGAAACGCAATAGGACTTACGAATCATTTATCGTGGGTATACCGGAAAGCCACTTCGAAAGATACCTAAATCCTTCGATGTGGCCGGAATACTCATGCTTTAATGAGTGGTTATTTCGTAACTCGAGAAACCAACATAACAAGACATAGTACTCAGCTGAACCTTTACTATCAAAATGTTAGAGGGTTAAAAGGAAAGCTGTTTGAATTTACCACAAACACTAATATAGTTGAAACAGAAATGTATGCGCTAACTGAAACATTTTTAAATGATTCAATTGCGGATGCAGAACTGTTTCCGGGCGGGAACTTCGCAGTATTTCGAAAGGACAGACAGACGCACGGCGGTGGTATAATGCTGAGTATTCGCTCTTCGATCCAATCACGACGCATGCCGGAACTGGAAACGGACGACAAAGTGATGTGTGTGAAAATACATTTTCATCACACTACGTATTATGTTTTTTTAGTGTATTTTCCTCCCAGATGTAGTGATAGGGTATACCTAACATTTTTTGATAAGTTAGAAAGTCTATTTTTTAGTGGAAAGGTAGAAAACATTTTAATATTAGGAGATTTTAATTTATATTCAGCCACAAAATTGCTAAATGACCATTACCAGTACTTCATTTCTCTATGTTACATGCAACAGTTCAACGAAGTCAAAAATCCTCATAATAGAATTTTAGATTTGGTTTTGTCGAACGGTGCTAAGGTGAGCGTGACGGAAGCTACCTCGGAGTTAGTTCGCCGCGATAATCTGCATCCACCATTAGACATAACACTAACATTCACTGTACGAGACCGGTATTCATTCACACAGCATTTACCTCAAACTCAACGGAACAGCACTCTACATGACTTCAGTAGCACGTGGGACTACCGAAATGGAAATTTTAACATCTTTTACGACTTATTAGATAAAATCGATTGGACAGTACTATACAATCTGACCAGTATAAACGAGAGTGTCGAGTGCTTTTACGCTTTAATTTACGATTGTCTGTTCAAAAGTGTCCCAATTAAAAAGGCTACAGCTGACACGAGCAGATACACATATCCGGTCTGGTTTACATCTGATATCATCAGAGATCTTAAATCAAAGTCCTGTTACCATAAACTTTGGAAAAAGTACAACCAGCGAATTTACTACAATGAGTTCAGCTCCCTCAGAGCAATACTCAAACGAAAAATTCAAGAAGCCCATATAAATTATATCAACACAATTCAAATGTCAATATTGAGAGACAGCACAAATTTCTGGTCCTATATCAGAAATCAGCGTAATAGTCAGGCTTTTCGGCAGACTATAACGTATGAAGGCACTTCTTACGACGGTAGCGATATGGCAAAAGCTTTCGCCAAATATTTTTCGTCCGTATATATAGATAAACCCCCCACCTTGGAAGTGTCCCAAGCCGAGGCCGGTATATCGGCTAAGAGTTGGAACGATAGCGTCGACATCCAGGAACTCAGTGTCGCGGATGTCGCTTGTGCCTTCAAAAAGTTAAAGCCAAAACAGTCTGTTGGTCCGGACGGTATTCCTCCATACATATTAAAGGCATGTCAATCTTTTTTGGTTGAACCCTTACGACACATTTTCAATTTAAGTATCTCTAGTGGGATCTATCCGTCAAGATGGAAAATTAGCCGCGTCATCCCAATACATAAGTCGGGGGCGAAATCTGACGTGGAGAACTACAGACCAGTGGCTATCCTTTCATCTGCGGCCAAATTGTTTGAGACGATTATCCACAAATATCTGTATAGGCAGGTAAGTGGCAAGTTATCGGACGCTCAGCATGGTTTTCGGCCAGGACGTTCCACCACTACAAACCTCTCAGTGTTCACTGAATACGTAGCGGAACAATTTGACTCCCAGAGAGGTTGTCAGGTGGACGTAGCCTATTTTGACTTTCGAAAAGCATTCGACCGGGTCGATAATGACATATTGCTCAGGGAACTGGCAACAGTGGGGTGCTCATATACACTCCTGCAGTTCTTCGCCAGTTACCTGAGAGACCGCCAGCAATTCGTTAAATATGGGACATCAACATCAGATTTGTACTTTACACACTCTGGGGTGAGCCAGGGATCAAATCTGGGCCCATTACTGTTTAATTTGCTCGTGAATACATTGCCAGACGTAGTTACAAAAACCAACTGCCTGATTTTCGCGGATGACCTAAAATTATTCACAAGAACGGGCAGTAATGAATCCTGTACATCACTGCAGGATGACATAGACGCTGTGTATCTTTGGAGTATAAACCACAAGCTATACTTCAATACCGGAAAATGTTCTATCATGACATACTCGCGAGGTGACGCCCCGCTTGTACATAGTTATGACATTGATGGCAAGGCACTATCACGAGTAAATCACACAAGGGACCTTGGAGTGACCTTTGACTCACGGTTGACATACAGACAGCACATCTACACCCTAGTTGATAATTCTTACAAATTGCTAGGATTTGTAATGAGGAGCATGAGGCAGTTCAACAACACATTTGTCATGCGCCTCCTATTCAATTCCCTAATTCGGAGCAGATTAGAAGTCAACGCGGCAATATGGAGTCCTTACGAAAATAGCTACATATCCAGGCTAGAGAGTATACAGAAACGCTTTCTGAGGTTCCTATACTTTAAACAGCATGGATATTATCCCTTTCTATATCCTACGGCATTTATTCTGGGGATGGTTGGGTACAACTCACTAAGTGTAAGAAGAGATTGGCTGTCAATCTGCCACATATATAAACTGCTTAGGGGGTTCGTTGATAATCCGACCATCCTTAGAAGAATCGGTCTATTCGTACCCACCAATTACTACCGTGCTAGGACTCATGTATTGTTCGCGTTACCGCAAGCTAGAACTAACATCGTTCAACACTGCTTCACAGTGCGGACGCTTCGTACCCTAAATGCACTATGTTCGACTGAGCCAGAATTGGATATTTGGACGGTGAACTTAGCACAACTGAAAAGTATGGTAATGGCATTTCTTAGCAATCAAATAATTAGATAAATATGTAGTATTAAAATTGTTATAAAGGAGTAACTAGTGTAATAAAAAAGGTTAGATAAACATTGATATACATATGTAAATATAATCGTTTAATATTACGCTCTAACGGATGTCTCCGTCTCGTTTGCTATAGTCTAGAATAATGATTTATATATTAGAATAATAATGATAGTAATAGTAATGGAGTAGAGTAATAATAATATTATTAACAGTAGAATTATATTAATAGTCTATAGTAGCATAATAGTTATAATCTAGAATAATACCCTAGAAAAATAATTAACGATTTGGAATCATCTGTAAGGTTAATTATGTTTTGGGAAATAAATAAATAAATAAATAAATAAACTACTATGTCATTATGCCCTAGGGGACTTGTCTTGGGAATAATTCTCAATTTAGGTTAGAAACTACGTTTTTTCTTTTATCAAGGACCGAAGCATGCAGCCTATACATAATTGAATATAAGTAGGTATAAAGGAGCACATAATCAGATAAATAGGTTACCAAAAGTATAGTGAGAAATTGTACTTACGTTTATCTTTTTTAAGCGCTTTTTAAAAATGTTTTCGTGTCGGCGAATCCGAATGACATTTGACAGCCATGACGTTTCTGATGCAGTGTTACCAGTTCGCCCCAAAAGTGTGGCTGCTCGAAAAATCAAATTTTGCCAGACTTGCCGTAAAAAAGGCTATGTGTCGTTATGCCTTCCATGTCATTATGCCTTGCTCTCCCCTACCTGCTTCAAAATTGCCGGATCCTTGGAATCGCTTAGAATCGAATTTTTGGTTATTCTGGAGTTGGCGTAGAGCAGAGAGGGCAGTTTTAGAGCTAGCCAAAAAAATGTGTTTGGACCTAAAGAGAGTTGAGGGGTCAGCTGGTTTGGCTAAGGACAACCAGGATTTTAAACTAGCTGTCACCAGTGCATCCAGACGAGACAGTTGGGTTTTGGTGAAATCGTAAATAAGAAAGGGCCATGACAAATGTGAAGTTAGATAGTTGTCATAGATCCAAGCCTTACGAGGGCCAGAAATTAGCAATGCATCTATCTTTTCCAGGCAACTACTGAAATGTTCTATAACATGATCGCCAGAGAGGTATTTTCCCTGGCAGGTGATTTTCCTGCCAAGAAATTTAAAATGGTTATTTGGGTCTATAAGGGAGATAATAGAGCCATTAGGTATAGACCAATTTTGGGTCATAGGATGTAAATTTTGTGTTTATGCGGGCGAGTCCAAGGCAAAAACATTTGGAGGGCTTCAATTTTATGCAGCCTGACCAGACGCAGAACAGCTCCACTTCTGTAATAGCAGGGAAAGCTGCTTGGGGCTCCTGGTGATAAAAGTTAGGTCGTCGGCAAAAGCGAGGCATGAGGTAAAACCGCAGTATCTATAAATAGCTTGACCACTGGCCTCCACGGAAGTATTTTGTAAATTTTCTTTCGGTTACTTATGTTTTTTAGTTCTCTCTGATTTATTCGTTAGGGCACAGTATACCGACAGTTACCTCTCTTATAATTCAAGTTAAAGTGAGTGACGTCACGAGTCCTAAGGTCTACCGTAAATCGTGCTGCCATTAAACGAAATTCGCATATGGCCGCGACTCCACCGACTATTTTTTTTTTTATTTTTTTATATTTTTGTTTAATTTGAAAGTTTAAAGTACTTGACTGGAAAATAAAAGTTTGACAAGCGTTTGAGAGCGTTTCGCCATTTATCGGTAGGTAAAATATCGCTATTGAACGATATTAGGCTACCACTATATGGCGCATCGTGCTCAGCGCTTTTTATACTATTTTACTATTTAAAAAAAATACTGAAATTAAAAAAAAATCCTCAGATTTTCCTACAAATTTTTATTAAAACTATTATATTAGCTCGTACTAATCCACCCCCTTCAAGGATACCGGTTAATTAAAACTCACCCTGAATACAAAACAGTATTTAGTATATACATAGTGTAAAATATGTAGTGATAATATTAAATATAATATATGTATATTTTAGATAAGTATATTTTAAATACCTATCTGTCGCGAGCCAGGGCTGGCTCGCTGAAAATGAGGTGCCAGAGTATTGTGTAGCGTAATGACAGCGTGCGCTTGAATTAGTGAAAAATTAGCGCGAAATGTGTAGATTCTATATGATTCATATGATTATTAGATATATGATTGTATCTATATGATTATATAGATATATGATTATATAGATGTGGCTTATAAGCCTCATCTATATGATTATATAGATGAGGCTTTGCGCTCAAAATGGACCACTCCAAAACAACTACTGAAAGCCGGCCAGTAGCAGTTTGGTGGCAGTCCGCTGGCAGATAGCTGAACGATTCCAATGTGAGAGCTGCCGCGAAGAATATTGGCGCGCTATTCTCTCGCATACTATTCAATTTATTGCTCTCTCTGTCACATAATTTACGAGCAAAGGGTATGTGGAGCCAACTTATTTGTATCTGAAGGGGAGCTAATGGACGCCGTTGGAGTTGGCCACGAAGACCCATTCGTTCAGGTCAGGTCGGTCATACTCTAGTCATACTCAAGGGTCAACTCTAGTCATACCCATCCGGCGGCCTCCACACAGAAAGGAGAGCCAGAGTAGAACGCTGGCGTGCGGGCCAATCTCTTTTAGGAGTCAACCTTCGGGAACTCCTGTACGGTTTGCGCACCGTGCGGCGTAAACCAATCGATTGTGCACTCCGACTAACAGCCGGGGGAGTCTGGGAACAGTAATGAATTCAAATGCTACCAGAAAGATGGGAGAAAGTAGTCCAGTGATGGGTAATACTTTGAGTGAAATGTTTTTTACCTTTTAATTAATGAGAATATTTGTGGAAAATACATTGAATGAGTTTGAATGGCCTTATGAAACACAAAGGGTTAATTCTTACATCTTTGTTACAGTTGCAAGTTAGCAGTTCCCCAGACGGTAGACAAGTGACAAAGTTGCAATCGCCCAGGTAAAAAAAAAATATTTTTATTTTTATTTTATTTTATTTTATTTTATAGCAAACTTACAGATAGTAAATGTATGATACTAGTATTTTTAAAAACATATTCAAACGAAACAAATTTACTATCCTATGAATAGTTTGCAATGCTTGCATTACAAATTAACAGAAATAACAATAACACGTTGATAGTAGATTTAAAAAAAAATAAAGCTAATAACAATATAAGGGTAAGAAAATATAATACAGTACATTAGGAAGGCAGTTAGTAAAATCTTAAGAAGTAGGAGATATGATCGAGTCTTTTATTAAATTAATGGAATCATAAAATATGTCTAATCCTTTACACGACTTATCAAAAACGCGACACATTCTGATAAGAGGTCTATTCGACCCGATGTTGTTATTGCAAGCGACAACCGAAAATGTTTGAGAGCTCCTCGTTAGTCGCGGTGGCACACGAAATTGTACTTTTCCTAGACTAGCTGGGCTGTCTAGTCGATTGTGCAAAAGCTTATGGAGACACGTTATATCAGTTATAGTCCTGCGTGTTTTTAAGTCTATTAGGTTGAAGTGAGAAAGCCGCTCTACATAACCTTTCAGAGTATTTCTTAGGCCACATTTGTTGTAATATGTTTCAACTCATTATGCAGATGTTTTAATGAACTATTTTATTTTTTATTTTCGCAGACCTGCAGTAATGTCGTCAATGGAAGGCAATGGTGAGATTTTTATTTTTATTTTTTCGCATTTTAATCTTCAGATTCCAAAAAGTCCATAGATTACCAGAGGATAATGATCTCTGGCTAAATTCATGCCATCTTCTTGTTATGCCCGTTATCACGTTGCCGATCATGAGGACAATACTTACTTTGCAGCAAAGGATATAAAGGTGTACCCAAATTCACGCCAGAAGTTTTTACAGAAAACATATGTTTTTAATTAAGAATAAGAATAAATTTATTTTCAAAAGTAATGTTCAAAATGGTAATTTACAAAGTCTGCCTAACTAGGCCAAAGCCCGTACCAAGGTAGACTCCACTAGATTACTTGTAAGTTTTGTATTGTGCACACTTATCAAAGTATTATAACTGAGAAAAAGAAAAAAAAGGAAAATAAATCTAATAAATAAGTAGTATGTATTTCAAGAGTTATTTTAATGATATCTAAGGTTTATGTTGAAAAAAAAGTAATAAAGAAATCAAAATATAACCGGTAAAAATATTATTAAAATAATTATAATAAAATACAACAAAATAAAAATTGCAATGATAATCAGTAAATAGAGACAAATAGAATAGGGGTAAAAACTTCCTACTACTATTATAAACGCAAAAGTTTGTTAGAATGTATGTATGAATGTTTGTTACTATTTCACGCAAAAACTACTGAATGGATTTTGATGAAACTTTACAATAATATAGCTTACACATCAGAATAACATATAGGCTATAATTTATAAAGACATATAGTTTTCTATCATCATTATCACAATTTTTCATCACCACGCGGGTGAAACCGCGTGGCGTAGCTAGTAAAAAATAAAAAAGCCAGTAATATAAAGTAGTAATTAAAATAGTTAGGTTTGCTAGTCAATAAATAACACAAAAAAAGATAATAACAATCCAAGATACAACAAATACAAATAGAAGATTTCGTTGTCAGGTTAAATATGAGAAGGTATTTAATGGAGAATAACGGCGATGAGCACCTCAATCGCATGTCTTCCAAATTCCAACAGTAGTGGAAAAAATTGTTTGTTTTTTCCGTTGGTGGTCGTGGTCGGTTGTCTATAAATTTATTATAAATCTTGAGCGCGCTATGTGTGAATAATGTCTTTGTGCAAAGGTTGTCATTGTTTTGGGACGCAAGTAATTAAACATTATGTTTTAATTGTTTTTATAAAGTATACTTTATTAATATTTATTCTGGACAGGCAACTTTGCTGGTGAGTTCAGATCAGAGATTGTAAAGCTTGTCGTAAACAATATTAACGAGTTTTTAGGTACAAATCGAGTCTGTTTTTTAAATTGATTGACAGAGCTTGCAATTGTAGTTTTTTTCACATGTCCACTGCTCTATTTTGCAGAACGTTCTTAAGAGGATTAGATTTAAATTTTGCACGAGTTGAGTTTTTTGCTTTTACCTCGAAGATTTGTATTGATGTTGAATTTGTATAAATAAAATAAAATACAAACGGAGATGTCATGGAAGTCACCGACCGAAGTCGGACCCATCATATACTATTATTACACTACTGGGGGGTGAGCGAAAGGATTTCGGACTAACGACCGGCTGTGGTACGCTAGGATAGCTCTCTTGCCACATGTGAGTGTTCACCTTATCACCCATTCACTCCCCTTTCGAAGCCATAGAATTTGAGATGCGGAAATCGCGGTTTTAGATATTTTTCTAAGAAAGAGTTGATTATTTTTCTGGAAAGCCCAAGATCTTTAAAAGATCAAGGGGTGAAACAGTGATTTCGCTGGCAGGCCACGAGCGCCAACTTCCGGCGCGTGAAGGTGAACAGTGAAGCCGTTCCAGGTGACGGCATTTGCGAGATCATGGTATTTATTTAATTTGTACTCGTGGTCTTTTGGGATATTTGATTCCCATGGAACAGTTAATTCTACGATAAGAGCCATCTTCCGAGGTAGAGAGTAAAGAATTATATCTGGACGCAGGGCTGTGCAATACTGTGCAGCCGAGACTTTCATGAAATTTATACTGCTTAGAGACCGAATCGAAATCCAGAATCTAATCTGAAGCTATCTCGATTATTGAGAAAGGTTTTGCAGTGAAATGTTTTTACCTTTAGAGTCATCCCGCACAAACTGTTTTGGGGGTTTGGAGGGTACTGTCAAACCCTTGTTGGCACGAGCCACTGTGAGGCTAATTAACTCGCGAATAACAGCAAGGACTTTGTCGTGGCGGTAAGTGTACCGTCCTTGATCTAAGGCCACCTTGCAGCTAGCTAGGATATGTCTAGCTGTGCAAGGGGTATTGCTACAAAGGGGACATGAAATATTCTCGGTACATCTCCAACGAGCGATGTTACTGGGGTCTGAAAGTGTATGGTGAAAGGCATTTAAAAAAAAAACAGCATCTCTGGCGTCCAGTCTTACAACATTACTTTCCAGTGCATTGGAGGAGGAATGCAAAAGTCCAATTGCTGTCCAAGCATTCTGGCATTGAAGGCCAATACAAATGGTGTCGTAATCTCCCGCAAGAGCGACTTCTTCAAATCCACATCGCTCATGGTTGTACCCCAGACCATTGACGTTTAGGCTGATTCCAGCAACGAACTTTTTGTGTGAGTCTACGCAGACTTGTAGTCTTAATAAGTGCTTCGATATTGCCGGACTCTTGGAATTGCTCAGAATCGATTTTTGGTTATTCTGGAGTTGGCTATGAGCAGAGAGGGCAGCTAACTTAAAATTGTTTTTGGACCTGAAGAGAGTCGAGAGGTCAGCTGGTTTGGCTAAAGAAAACCAGGATTATAAACTAGCTGTCACCAGTGCATCCAGACAGGACAGTTGGGTTTTGGTGAAATCGTAAATAAGAAAGGGCCATGACAAATGTGAAGTTAGATAGTTGTCATAGATCCAAGCCTTACGAGGCCCAGAAGAGTGTTGGGAAGAGTGAGAAGGTACAGAGTGTTGTACCGACCCAAAGGCATTCTCTAGGTCGAACCAGCCTACGTCGATTTGGCGCTCCTGCTGTCTCGCATCCTTGATGGCAGCAGCCAGGAGAGAATTGTGCTCGAGGCAGCCCGAGACGCCACGCATGAAGCCTTTTTGCACTGATACCCCAAGGTACTCATTACGGTGCATCAATTTACTCATCCTCATGTGGACTATGCCAAAAAAGATTTTGTCCACAGTATCTATCAGAGCAAAGGGCCGAGCGTCCTTTGGCCCGGTGCAAACTGGGCCCTTCAGAATTAAGATGACTGTCGCTCGGCCGTAATTCTGTGGGACTACACAGCTATTCCAAATATGTCGGAAGATGGATCCTAAATATTACAGAAGGCAGGAGCACTTTTTATACTCTAAGTAGAGAATACCATCGGGACTCGGAGTAGAGCCCGACGGCTTCACTTTTATTTGATTAAAATCTTATCTAGAGATGGGGATTATTGAGAGGCGAAAGCTACCGTAGGCAGGTGCAGAGGTGTAATGCCCGTAGAGGGCTTAGGTACGTATGGAGTCGCATTGGATCCTCATAAGTGGTCGAAAAGTATTCCGTGGCCATTTCTTCCGGGATTTGGATTGTGCCATTTGCGGCAGACAAAACCTTTTTGCTGTAGTTAAAACGGTTTTTGTCGAACCGGGATTCCTCTTTGGACTTGAGAAATGCTCCCTTGCCCTTGTTGGTTTGTATTGCTACGATCTGTATCAGTTTGAGTATAGAGCGGTACGCGCGTGAGAAGCTGTGGCAGAGGCCCTTATTTCCGGCTTTCTTGACTTAACATAGCTGGCGACCTATTTTTTAGCTCAGGTACATCGGAATCATTTGTGAGAATTTTATATGTGTCAAATCATGTCCCCCTCTTCGTCTTCCTTGTTTGAGAAGAGTTAGTTTAAGTAATTCCAAGCGATCTTTATAATTCCTATTTTTCAGATATAACTTCGTATAGGGTTACGTATGGAATAACATATCGGGTAAATGAGTCGCTGAATTTCGTTTATATAGATCTCAATTTTCTCTTTCAAGGCGTAACCTAACCCTAAAGAAAAAAGTCCAACGGCATTTATTTGCATAATCTGATTACCAAAACAGGAAATTACCCGACCAGACTTTCCAAATAGTTTTCATGAAACGTTTACTGAAATGGCAATTAAAAGAATTATTTCATTATAGACAGGTTCTTTTAGGTCGGTAAATATAGCTAATAATAATAACTTTATTAAACAAAATTTACAGTTTTGCGCAATGGCTGACTTTTTTTTTACCCACGAGGGATGTGCCTTTTCGTGGAACCCGCCTTGTTGCCTATTGGCACCATTTTCTAGCTGTGCATTTATAGCATCACTCAGTCGGTCACCCATCCTAGTATTGATCGCGCCCAACGCTGCTTAACTTTGGTATCAACGAGGAGAACCGGTGTCAACGTGGCTGCTTGTCGCAATGCGGTAATATCTTACAGTCAACCAGAGCAAAAAAATCCTTGTAATTTTTGCACTGGAATATATGGTTTCCACCCTAAATCCATGGACTTAAATTGTTTTTTCCTGTGCAGCGAATCTTTCATCATATATAGGGACTAGCATTTTTTTAACCTGTTTATTTCAATCTATGGGTTCCGTATATTCCATACGTAACCCTATACCATTGATATCTCGAAATTGGAAAAACCTGAATTGTTCTTCCCCTGGGTCTTTGTTTATTTTAGCATTGATAATATAGGGTATTAGATTACTCAAAGCCATACTATGACAAAGCCATATTACGAAACTCATTACTGTGAAAGTCATTACTACTATGATTGTACTATGAAACAAACTATTACAGTCAAGGGGCGAACACACTATCGGACGCGTCCGTTAGCCGCGGCTTATGGGCGCGATCTGTGTAATGAATTTCTATTGAGCCGTGCACATTGTCGGATGTCAGTCGCGGACGCGACCTCGAGGCTTCGGACTTACTGTGTTCGGACGTCCGATAGAGATCTGGCAAGCCACGTCCCAAACGACTGTGCATACTGTCCATAAGCCGTGGCAGCGGACGCGTCCGATAGTGTGTTCGCCCCTTCATAATTCCAAACATGTATTATAACAGATGGAATTCTAGTCATGCCTATACAGTATCATATATCAAAATAGAACAATATAATAACAAATACATTTTGAAATCTTAGCTCTTATTATTTAAATATTATTAACATAAAGATGTCAATTAAAAATTTATATACAGGTTTCAATTCATAATAATTAGGCGCTTTAACCCCTTGAGTATGATACGACCAAATCTGGTTCTGAAACAATTATCCGTTGAATATGATACGACCAGATCTGGTTCCGCGTTTTTTTCACTTCTTTGACGTTCTCATATTTATTCATAATTATCTAATTGTTTTACAAAATGATATTTCAATATTCTATATTCGAAATTTCAATGCAATCATTGTGCAGTTGTTCTTTTTATGATTGATGTAGTAGTTTCGTAGTTATAGTACTTTAAAGGCGATGTCGCCGAAAATCCTGCAAAAGAGACAGATGCATCCATGAAAATACCCATTTACTCCAAGGGTTAATATTCACATAGTCTATTAGATGGCATTTTAATCTCTCCATATTATTTCTGTGATATAATCAGACTATATAAAAATGCGATAGATGACACTAATAATTTAATGTTATTATTGTTATCATTGATTAATTAATGGATTTTTATTACCAGTCAGTCATTTATAATAAAAAAAAAACAATCATTATCAAAGTTATTGCAGATAGCCAAATAAATTGCTGTAAGTATCACCAGACAATGCTATCAGCGCCACCTGCAGGCGCATAAGGGTTGCCAAATCGTACTATGGCATTGAGGAATCTAATAACCTTTAGGTAGGAAGGGGTTGTTGGGACATTATAAAGAACAGATAGGTTGTGAACGACGAGCACTGTGTACTACTAATTATATTGTTTCTCAAATGCAGGTATGGCTTCGCTGGGCTATTTCTGTGTGAACTGCGGAAACCCTGCTGGCATGTATTGCGGAAAGTGTGGCACATACTACTGCTCTGAAGTCTGCCCTGGAAATGACTTTGAACACAAGGATATCTGTCACTATATTCTTGCTGCCGCCTTAGCTGGACAGTGAGTATTTATTATAAACATTATTCTTGGTATATATGAGGTCTGTTCAAAAAGTATCGCAAATTTTGAATTTCCTCGGGTTACGTATATTCGATTTTCGTTTTTTTTTATGGCGTTATGTTGCTACTCATGTCTTTCACTTATGCCGACAAGTTCGTCCATTTTGAATGTTCAGCTAATTCTTGACAGCTGCTGTGCTTGCAGGTGTTTTGGCTCGTTTTCGATTTTGGCCCATTCCAAAAAATGGATCAAAGAATCTGTATCAAATTTTGTGTGAAAATCAAAATGAAGTGCGCGGACGCATATGGTGAAGTTACCTTAGACCGAAGCGACATTGCCGAGGTGGCCGTTATCACGCCGCGCCTGGGAGTGAGCATTAAAATCGGCCGCAAGTAGCACAGGGCGACCGCGGAGAGCACGACCGGTGCACCCAGCGAGACCGGCGATGTGGCTCCCCACCTCCTCGCAGAACTGGGAGTAGCATGAGAAAAGTAGCAAAGAAAACTGCCACGAACAGTGGTTAAGTCTAGTCAAGAAGCAGCGACAAAAAAGTGCAAGAGATTTGTAAAAGCTGATACTTTCAGATTAGACAGTATACTCCGGGACACCTGATGCTGAAAGGTATAATTGTAATTAGTACCCCCAAGTGTTTTGGAACATCTGAAAATTCTACAGTAGAAAGTGCATGCAATACAGAACCTGAAGCGAATGCTCAGACTGCCTAACGATATAATTCGTGGCATCAGCGTTACTCCACGAATGTCACAAAAATGAAGTCCAATATATTGCGCGGCACATTAAATGGATGCGTAATAGTTACCGACGAATACGTACCGGCGTATTTGCAAGGACTTAATTTTTGTGACATGTATGGAATTATGCTGACGCCGCGCGTTCTCTCGTTGAGCAGTCTGACCCTTTGTTTCGAGTTCTTTATTGCATCCACTGTCTGCCGATGAATTTTCAGTTTGTCCAAATACTTGGGGTAATAATTAAAATCACAACTTTTCTAGTATACCAGCGCCAGGTGTCCCGGAATCTGGCCTGCTGACTACCCCGGCATTCTATGGTCAAACTACTGTCTGATCTGAAAGTAACAGCTTTTACAAAACTAAACTTGCTTTTTTGTCGCTGGCTCATCAACTAGTCGTATAATCACTGTATTGAGGCTCAAGTTGCCTACGAGAACATTGACAACAGTAATGTTGTAATTGTTGTTGTGTGGTGTCATCAGGGGTTTTCTCCGTAATAAAAGTCGTCTTGTTGAAGTTGAAGTCGTTTATTGCAGAAGGTATTTGATGCTTGCCGTAACGGATGCGTAACGCTTCGAATGATAAGTCGCAGTGTGTGTAGTGTGTGAGTGATGATGATGATCGCGAGGTATCAGCGCGGCGGTTGTCGACTCGAAGATGATGAAGAGCGCGTGTACTATGCGTGGCTGAGGGTCGCCAGAGGATGATTGCAGAGCGAGGTATAGACGCGGTGTGTGCTCACTAGAGGATGATGAATAATCGATCGAATGTATGGGTTTATGTAGCGCGTTGACTCGATATGTTGGGCTAAGTACCAACATTGACATCTATAAATTGTTTGCAAATAAATAACTTGGATACTTTCAGAATGGACCCTGTATAGTAGCAGCTTAAGGCTGATGCGTGTATATCACATGCACTTGTTTTTAAACTTGTGACTGTTTTGCACTTAGAAAAATATGACAATCTGAAAATCTATTGACAGAGTCAGCACTTATCACTTTCTCTGGCAATGTATAGAAAGCATCCACTACATGATTTAATAAAAAGTGTTGCTTGGGGTTCGATGGTGCATTTGCTGTATTTCATTTCAACGACTGTCCATGCAGTTGTTTGCTGGTTCGTTTGTTCATTAAAGTGTCCGGGCCAGGTTAAGCCAGGTTATTAACCCGGTAACTCCCTAACATCCCTTGCGGGACCAACGGCCGACTCCCCCAATTTCCAGGTTATAATTTTTTATATGTCAAATTTCAATGCGATCATTTTACAGTATTTTTTTTTATGATCCGTACAGTGGTTTACAAGTTATGGTCGTTTGTATCAAAGTCGTCGACTCGCGTCGATTTTACGCGTGAAAATGTCGCGGGCAAAAGTGATAGCTGAATTTTTACTTCGCGAGAGGAGGGGGGCACGTCTCTCACAAATATGCCGCCTGGATGGCCTTGTCGTTTGCCTCTTGTCGGTCCTGTTGAGTGATGGGGGTTGACAACCACGTGCAAGATAGCAGATAGACTTCATTCTGCAGCATTCCACAGTCGCATATTGCATTCTCTGTATAATTTCTCTGTGTTTGTTGGTTCTAATGGGCCCTGTTGCATTTTGGCCACGAAGACCTACGTGTTCAGGGTGTCATACTTATGGTTCAACACTCATCCGGCGGCCTCCATGCAGAAGGAAGAGCCAGGGTAGGACGCTGGCCCGCGGGCCAGCCAATCGATTATGCATGCCGACTAACAGCCGGGGTAGTCTGGGAACAATAATGCTTCCTATAAAGCGGGGGAAGCTGTTAACGCAACTGCTCTTGAATCGACCATTCGGCCACCCAATCCCGGGGGAATAAGCCGAGTACAGGATGCAGTGGTCTGTGATAGATTCGGTAGACAACGTATCACCGCTTCGTAAGGGAGAGGACCGCACAAGCGACCTCGATCCTGTAACCAGTCGGGAGGTATGAGGTATCCTTTAGGGTAATTCCAGACGGAGATTTCTTTCCAAACTGGTAGTCAGGGGACGAGGCTGCCCGCTGGTTAACTTTCCCGGCGTCTCGCCGTAAGGCATTGGCCTCTGTCGGGCAGGTGGCTTAACTAGACTGTGGATTGTTTTTCGTGCCGCTTCTGCGCTCACCTCACGGGAGACAGAACAATCCAATATCGTTAAAACTTCCTGAGGTGACGGGTTTGCCCGTTGAAGTCGACAGCTCTAGTTGTGTTTGTTGGTGTTCATTGTATACATGTTCTCGAGGTTGGGCCCACTATAATAACCATGAAGTATTTTGTACGTTTCTCCTCGCAGCCTACGTTCCTCTAATGACGTCATGTGAAGCTTTTTCAGTCGTACTTCTTATGGTTTGTTCCTCAGTGATTTATATCCTTCAAGTATGGATTCTATACTTGATACGAGTATTTGAGGAGCGGGAGGACCTAGGTTTTATAAAGCTCGAGGGAAAGATCGCTGGTTATATAAAAAGCTCGTCTTATTAAATATAGCAGCAAGTTTGCTCTTTTAACTACATCGATTATGTGGATTTCCCATTTGAGGTCCCAGTACCATAACTGGCTAGACTTCTTCCCTCTCATTGCATAATAATATACAGGTCTCAATACGTGACATTGGGCTTTGACGTTTCCCGCTACTTTATCAAACTGCCATGTAGTGACACCGCCAATCGGTTTTGTTTTCATTAGGGAACAACACGCAGCTGCCGGGGCCAGTGATGCTGGACCGTCGCGGCCGCAGGGTGAGTAATCTCCATTTAATGCCTCGTTTATAGCTCATTTACACACTCGCGCGAGTGGCGAGGCGCGAGACGAGAGTGTGAATCGGGCACTTGCGACTCGCATCGTCACTCGCAGCGCTCGCGTCGGGGGCGGTTTTTCGGGCACGAGTCAAAGGACCTCGCGACGAATAGTCGGGGAGCCAGCGACAAAAAAGCGCAAAATTTGGAAAAACTGATACTTTCAAGATCAGGCAGTATTTTGGCCATAGAATGCCGAGTTACAGTCAACAGGCCAAATTTCGGGACACCTGGCGCTGGCCTACTAGGAAAGATGTAATTTTAATTAATACCCTTAAAGTGTTTTGGAAAAGCTGAAAATTAATCAGTAGACAGTGGACGCAATAAAAAACTTGAAACAATTGGTCAGACTGACTCTCGATCGAACGCATTTATAATTGCGTATGTGCCGTATCTCATGATTTACAAAATTATCAAAATTATCAAAAATTATCAGTACAAAAATTAATATCCTTAAAAATTATCAAAACAAAAATTAAAAATTTCAGAAATAAGTTTACAGTGAATTCTGGAAAACAATTAAACAATGAAATGGTAAAAAATAGATCAAATATTGTCTGGAATAAAATAATAAAAACATAAAAATTATCAAAACAAAAATTTAAAATTTTAGAAATAAGTTTATAGTGAATTCTGAAAAACAGTTAAACAATTAAATGGTAAAAAAATAGATCGAATAATGTCTGGAATAAAATAATAAAAACATACGGTAAATTATCAATTTGTTTCATAATACGTTATTTATAATGGACTTAACTACTAATGGTCCCAGGTTGAAGAAATCAATGTTATCGGTTATAGTGTTGTATAACCGGCATGTACGTGAGATAGGATTGTGGAAAGATTGATTTGTCTGCGAAGTGGGAAGGTGAAATGTTAAGTGCTGCCTCAGTCGCCTGGATGGTACGTTGAAATTTAACGCTTCTAATAAATCTGGTGAGTCTATCCCGCCGTTAAGAAGTTTATGCAGAAACATTAGACTTCCGCACTCTCTCCTCTTTCTAAGAGTAAAAATCTTAAAATAATTTAAACGCTCTTCATAAGAGTAGAGAGTGCGTGATAGGCCGGTTTTATAGGTTACCATACGCATATACTTCCTCTGCACAGACTCTATCGCTTCCGAATGCACCTCATAGTATGGATTCCAAATTATGGAACCAAACTACAGTTGGCTGCGTACAAGAGAATTATAGAGCAAGTTAAAAGAGTTAATATTTTTAAACGGTTTAGTAACCCTATATATAAAACCCAGTGTTCGCTCGCTCTTACTTACTACATTGTTGATATGCTCTCTAAAAGTCAGGTGCTCGTCGTGAAGTATTCCTAGATCTCTTACACTTTTTGTAGATTTTAGTGTTGAATTGCCGATAGAGTAAGGGTAGTCTTTAATTTGCTTATTTCTAGTGAAACGAATAATTTGACATTTTTTAACATTCAGTTCCATTCTATTAGATTCACACCATTTTTTCAATTCGCAAAGATCTTTCTGTAGTGCATTGCAATCCTCCATTGTCAGTATTTCTTTGAATATTTTAAAATCATCTGCATACATTAGATGCCGACAGCGTAGACTCTTAGAGAGATCATCAATGAATATTAAAAATAAAAGTGGTCCGAGATTTGATCCCTGAGGCACACCAGATTTAACTAAGGCAGGGATCGATGTATATCCTTTCACACGAACAATTTGTGTCCTATTTGATAGGTACGACTTCATCCATCTAAGTAGGTTACCGTGAATACCGTTATTTGCAAGTTTCATATGTAATATGTCATGATTAACTTTGTCAAACGCTTTAGCGAAGTCGGTATACACGGCATCCACCTGGTGTTTCCTATTAAACGCGGATGAAATGTACTGGTTGTACTCCAACAGGTTAGTTTCCACCGATCGGTTTTTGGTGAATCCATGCTGGTACGGACAGATTATATGTTTAAAATGTCGTGTAACATGATCACAGACAAGAGATTCGAATATCTTTCCGAAACAGGAGAGTATGCTTATTGGTCTGTAGTTAGATACTGAATTCCTGTCTCCGGATTTATGAATCGGTATGATATTAATCTTCGCAATCTTCCACTGCGATGGAAATACTCCTATCTCAAGACATTTATTATATATAATGTGCAATGGCTGTACGATTTCTGTTGAACATTTTTTAATGAATAAGGGAGGGATTTCATCATGACCTGGACCTTTACTATCATCTAACATTTTTAACTTAGTTCTAATATCTATTTTATTAATAATAATATTGCATAGCGAGTAATTAGCACTCGAAACACACACACTTTGTTGAGTCAGCTGCACTGGGTTAGCATCAAAAACGGAGGAAAAGTATTCCGAGAACAACTCGCTTATTCCGGATCCATCGTTGGCAGTTTTGGATTGAAAATACATAGTATCCGGTATCGCTGGTTTTGCTTTTTTTGCTTTTACGAATGACCAGAATGGTTTACTTGTCTTATTTAGAGACTCTTCAATTGTCTTAATATAGTCATTATAGCTTTCTTTTATCATTTTTTTACCTCTTTTTCTCAGCAAAGAAAATGTTTCGTAGTCGACCGCGTTGCCGTACCTTTTTGCCTTTTTTCTGAATTTTTCTTTTTCCTTCAGCAACTTTATACAGGATGTATTTAACCATGCAGGATATTTTGAGGGTCTTTTGCTCTTGAATGGTATTGCTATTTTAATTATTTCCCACAGCTTGGAATAGAATGTTTCGACTAATAAATCTGGGTCATCACCCGTTAGGCATGTATACCAGTTAATTAGTGATAATAATTCAGTACATTTTTTGTAGTCGCCCTTAAAGAAATCATATCGAGCTGTTGCAGTATTTTGAACCAGCTCGACGTTATATGTAAGTTTCAGATATATGTCTAGCGGTGGATGATGAGCGTCGACTCGGCTTATTGCTGTGGAACTTTTAACACATATATTGTCTTTGTCAGACAATATTAAATCTAAAATTCGATCGAAAGGGTTCTTGATATAGTTAGATTGGGTGAGGTTACCGGTCGACATAAGTTCCTGTAGGGCTATGGATTTTTGCCCTGAAAAATGTATTTCGCCTATATCCCCTCCATTTTCACAGATTCTGTTCCAATTGATATGCGGTAGATTGAAATCTCCAATGATGACGTTTTGATTTTGTATTTCTGAGTTTATACAGATTTCTTGACATTTTGAAGTAAAACATTGAAATTTATTAATCGGGATGTTGGGTGGTAAATAGACTGTACATATATTTAGAACCTTCTTTTTAGAATTATTCGGCTCTATTTGTATCCATAGATCTTCATTTTCCGTTTCCCATAATGGCATTCTTCTAGACTTGATTGTATTCAGTACAGCCACCAGAACTCCGCACTGGATTCCCGATCTCGCCGATATAAGACATAACGTGAATCAAATATTTCGCCATCGTATACACCAGAGTTCAGATTAGTTTCCGTCAGACAAATTATATGATAGTTGTTGTTTAACACCTCTAGGTTTATTTCTTGTAGTTTAGATCGCATCCCCCGAATATTTTGGTAATAGATGTTATAGCAATTGAATTTTATATCTGATGCGTGACATGGAGATGCTGATGCCACGCGTTTGATTATGAAGCAGTCTGACTATATGTTTCGCGTTCTTTATTGCATTTACTGTCTACTAATGAATTTTCAGCTTTTCCAAAACACTTTGGGATACTAATTAAAATTACACCTTTCCAGCGCCAGGTGTCTCGAAAGCTAGCCTGCTGACTGTACCTGGCATTCTATGGCCAAAATATTGTCTGATCCGAAAGTATCAGTTTTTCAAAACTCTTTCACTTTTTCTGTCGATAATACAAATTACTTGAGGGAATGAGATTCTGAAATCATGTTTTATTATCCAGCTTGAAATGATTTTATTTTACTTGTTTCATATTTTTTCTATTTTCACTGTATATTGAAATTTCGAACCTTTGTACTCCGTTCCCTTACATCACAATCTGTACACTGCATCAGGAGAGCATTTTGTACATGTGTATTATTTAAGTGGAATTACGAAAACCACACATTTCTTTTCAGCGAAGGATAAACAAATTAATGATATCACAGCCGAGCGTCAAACAAACTGTACAATTAAAATAAAATGACACACAGCCACAACGCGACTCAGTATAAAAAAATCATAAATATAACTTAAAACTATTTCCATATATAGTGTTGTTCAAGTTGTGAGTTTAATAAATTGAAAAAGAACACATACAAACCAGTTACAAAGCTTAAAACTCGAAAAAGAAACTTGCTTGGGATTATAAACAATCTACACAGTACAAAATCAATACTCATAATAGAGCTACAGTCGCGCAATTAGCAAAATAATTATATTTAGAACACATCATTACACACAACGTTACACAATTAGATTAGAAATATAATAAACATTTTTGAAATATTTTAATGCAACTTACAAAATAAAATAAAATAAATAAATAACGTTACCACAACCTATTCACATATATACATACACACAGGTGTCGCGAAACATTATTATTATATTTTTTTTCAAATCATTTTCTAAATAATCTACCATAGTATTACAATAATACAACAATAGTACACATCATCGTTAATAATAAAGGTTGAATTATCAATAAACAAACTTTGAAATATTCTTTAAATATCTACATAAGAATCAGTAATCTTTAAATATTTAAATAACAAGACTAAGCAATAAACTCCTGCACACACTACAACGTATTACAATTTTCTTTTTTTAAAGTCATAAATAAATAAAACACACATAACGTAACACACAACTAAACAACACTTAAGTATTATCAATTAATTATTAAGACAACACACACCAATGATACTAATTACTCACAAACAATGCAGACGCCTAGAAATCACACATGAGGGACATACCAAACGCAAATTATCCCATAAATAAAATAAAATTAAAAAAAGTAACAGACGATCAGGCAACAAAGGGAAACACAATGGAAAGCACAAACAGCGACGTACAACTGGACGACACAAATCGGGTCATCAGAATTCCATTATTACCGCCTCAAGCCGGAAATAATCAAGATTATCAACGAGTATAGCTTCAAAAAGCTAACAATAAGACGAGTGCATCCAGCAAGTCATATATGTTCTGGACTTCATATGCCAAGCAAAACCAGGCATGGCCAAAACAACGACACTTGTAATAGCCACACTACAGCAGCTCAATCATTGTAGAGATCACGTCTACGTCCTGGTCATATGCCAGGAAGAAATATGAATACTTCTGCAAGTACCTACCGGCCCATCAAATTCAACGCATTCTTCGGAGATCAGCCTACACATAGGGACGAAACGGAACTGGAGAAACCAAGCCCGCACTTTGCTATCGGCACACCCCTTCCAATACCAATACTCTCTTATAAAACGTACTCATCAACGTGTAACACCTAAAACACGTCGTCATAGAGGAATGTGAAACACTGATCAGATCAAGGTATACGAGACAATACAGGAAATATTCTGCGGACTACCACAGGACACACAGGTCCTATTTGCTACAGAGTTGAGCGGAGAAATCCGTCCATTATCCAAGAAATTCATGGATGGCGTAACAGAAATTTGCCTAAACGACGGGCGTAAACCATCGTTGGAAGGCATCATTCATCATTACCTACAGATAACCGACGTACAGAAAAACAAAACATTAGTCGACCTCCTGCGTGGTCTACATTTCAACCAGGCTATTTGTGAAATCCATATTTGTGAAATTTATTTGTGTAACAACCATATTTGTAAAATCTGTAAAACGTGGCATGGCTTTAACACAATTACTGAACGAAGTAGAGTTTCCCACCATTGGCATCCACAAAGGCATGACGAAGACGAAAGACGACAACGACCGAATTACTGTGGTCAAAGGCTTATCATCTTTAAACAAATAATGATGGGTACTCGCCTGTACTAATTACGAACTTATTGGTAAGAACATCAGTCTTGCTGGATTTACGTCTATTATTATATTTATTATTTTCCAGAAACAGTTTACGAAACACCGATTTAGCAATATTTTATATAAATAGTAATATCGAATACATCTTTGATACACTCTACCTATACTATACTCCATATATTAATCTGTTATACTATATTATTCTATTATTACCTCATACTAAAAAAATATTATTATATTAATCATTTCTCAATAAAAAAAATTGTACACGCTCACTCGCAATAAATCTCCCATATTGTCTATTCTCCAAAAATCATATATGTATTTTTATTTATATGTATAACAACAACACTATATATTATTGCTATTAATAACCATCATATACAACACATACAAATAAATATATCCACTTTCGTTAAGGGTTTATATTTTCCTCCTAAGTTGACAATAAAATATATCTTATATATACGAATAACAAAATATGTCTTATATTATCTCTCATAATCTATTTCTGTCTCCCAAGTACTGGTCTACCTTTGGTCACTTTCTTATACGCCCCGAACACCTACGAAGTCTTTCTTTGCAGGCGCGAGTAATTTAGAGAATTTAGAAAGACATGAGTCCACCTCAATATTAAATACCAGCGATTGTAAAGATATACTAAGGACACATAATGGATTTAAAATTTTATATCTCAATATAAGAAGTGCCAATAAATTTTTTGACAAACTAATTGTTGCTCTAACCTATATGGATGCTGATTTCGATATAATCGCATTAACCGAGTGTTGGATAAAAGATACACCTCCCATGCAATATCTTGATAACTATGATACGTACTTTTCAAGAAATTGTGTAAAGAAATTACAAGCAAAATGACGGGGTAATCCTATTCATTAAAAGTACTCTTAACGCCACCGTAGTAGAGGTTACAATATCGGAAGCAAATTGTTTAAAAATAACTGTGGAAAGTACACTAGTAATAACCGCAATATATGTCTCCATTCACACAAAACACCACCAGTTTCACTAATTCACTATCGGATATTCTCGAGATGGACAAGGGTAAGGACTAAATTCTGTTCGGAGACTTAAACATTGCTATTTTAAATATAAGAAACATGCAAAACTATACAGATTACCTCTGTTTGCTGAGCGAGAGTGGTTTTACTTCTGAGATTAATAAGCCTACAAGAGGAAAGGTTTGTTTGGATCACATATTTGTAAAGACTAAACTTGAGGCTGTAGGTATTGTATGTGATATGGACATCACCGATCATTTCTCGACGATAATATTGCTAAAAAAACACAAACATGCAAAACACAGAATACGCCAGAATCAAATGAAATTTTTAGAC